>SNSB01091179.1:82204-293803 GCA_012922965.1 Capreolus pygargus | reverse complement strand
CCATATTAAAAAGCAGAGACATTACTTTGCCAACAAAGGTCCATCTGGTCAAGGCTATGGTTTTTCCAGTGGTCATATATGGACGTGAGAGTTGGACTGTGAAGAAAGCTGAGCACCGAAGAATGGATGCTTTTGAACTATGGTGTTGGAGAAGACTCTTCAGAGTCTCTTGGACTGCAAGGAGATCCAACTTATCCATCCTAAAGGATATCAGCCCTGGGTGTTCATTGGAAGGACTGATGTTGAAGCTGAAACTCCAATACTTTGGCCACCTCATGCGAAGAGGTGACTCATTGGAAAAGACCTTGATGCTGGGAGGGATTGGGGGCAGGAGGAGAAGGGGACTGCAGAGGATGAGATGGCTGGATAGCATCACCAACTCGGTGGGCATGGGTTTGGGTAAACTCCGGGAGTTGGTGATGGACAGGGAGGCCTGGCATGCTTCGATTCATGGGGTCACAAAGAGTTGGACACAACTGAGTGACTGAACTGAACTACTTCCAGCCTCCACTGTTTCTTGAGCCTCAACCCCTTCCACAGCTCCACCTATCAGTGCCTCACATAAAGCTTCAGGTTCCATCCCCTTGGGTTCAGCCGTTAAAAAAGGAACCTATTTCTTTGGGCAGGAAATGCAAACTTGGCTTGCGGTTGTGTTTATGGCCTCAGAATGAAAAATATGTAAATAATGTTAAAAGCTATTGATACATACAAAAATTTTTAGGTAATATGAGTGTCTCTGCCTGAGTAGAACACTTTTTGGTCTGGGAAAATAAAGAGAAAATTTTTTAAAAGAAAGAAAGAGTTTTTTAAAAATTTTAATAAATTTGACGTATAATGTGTAAAATTAAGCTGTGCAACATCATACTAAATTACGTATTCTGAAATGCCTGCAGTTGTAGCAACAAATAGCACCTCTTTGCTTACATAATTCATTCCAATTAAATTGTCTGTTAGAAACTTTGATGATTGCAAATACAAATTTTTTTATATTCATTAGACTGTAAATTAGATTTCTAGAACTTTTTTGTTACTTGTTGACAGTTACTACCTTTTAAAAAATCTCCTAGTTGAGTTTTGCTGGAAAATGAGAGTTACCCAGGTAGAGAAGTTTGAGAGTTGTAGATCAGCATAAGCCAAGACACTGCAGGCTGAAATACATAGAATTTACCTTTCCCAGGTAACATAGAGGTAAAGAATCCACCTGCCAATGCAGGATGTTCAAGAGATGACGGTTGCATCCCTGGGTTGGGACCAATTCCTGGAGTAGGAAGTAACAACCCACTCCAATATTCTTGCCTGTGAAATCCCTTGGACGGAGGAGGCTGGTGGTAGACAGAGGTGGCATGGACCCCTAAGGAGTCAGGTGGGCCTGAGCACACAAATTTTGGCTATTAGGTTTACAATGTTATTCCAGAACATGAGGTAATATAATAATAGATGTAGGCTGCACTGGGTTTTAGAGGAGGAACTCTTAAGTTACAATAAGATGCTTTAATTATGTTCTGTAGGCAGTGAAATTGCTGGAAGATTTTTTAAAAAGACTTAATGTTGTGGAAAACAGGGAAGCCTGGAGTGCTACGGTTTATGGGGTCACAAAGCCGCAAACAGGACTGAGACACTGAACTACAAACAAAGTATAGCCAAGTTGAGGATATAACAAGTTTTGAGGGTATGGAAAGCTCTGGGAAGTCAAGGATCAAAGCTTAGTACTTCAGAGGATATCATGAACTATCCAATGGTGGCCTTTGATCTCCAGAATCTCTCATACTTGATGAGGGGTCTGGAATTCCAGTGGCTGCCCAAAGGTAAGCTTGTTAACTTCTGCCAATAAAGTTGTGATAGCTACTGCCTGGAGGCAGGAAGATGACCTGTGAGCCCCAGAATTTAGTATTGGAAAATATCCTGTAGCATAAGGAACATTTCCTAACTTTTGTGCAAGTACTGTTTTTCAGCTGCATGTCTGCCTGTCCTGTTGTTCAGTTATGTCTGAGTCTTTGCGACCTGGTGGAGTGTAGCCTGCCAGGTTCCTCTGGCCATGGGATTTCCCAGGCAAGAATACTGGAGTGGATTGCCACTCCCTTCTCCAGGGTATCTTCCTGACCCAGGGATTAAACCCATGTCTCCTACATTGGCTGACAGATTTTTTTGCCACCAAGCCACCAAGGAAGCCCACTCTCTGTTTCCCTTGAGCTAAACTGTTTCAAGTGAAGGGCACATGTACTCTTATTGTCCCTTTACCATTTGGCACTTCCCTAACAGGGCACGTTTTTCCTGATCCTAGGTAATAGGAAGTTCCACTATGAGGTACTTGTACCCTCTGCCTTTCCTTGCATATCAGAGGGTACAAGTGGACACAGGGAGGTAGAGTTTGGGATCAGTGAGAGGGATCCATTTTCAGGCCATTGTCTTTATCCCACCACCAAGTTATATAACAGCCAGACCATGTTACAATATATTTTAATTATTTCTTTTTCAGGCCATCTATTTTTTTCAAATTTCCTGTTTTTAAATATATACTTAAGAGGATTTTTGTTTTTCTAGTTTTTTTCTGGCTTAAAAGAGGAGTCTCCCATAATGACCAACCTGCAAGTAAGAATAAAATAGTTTTCCCAGAAATGGTTTTTGACATTCCAGAGATGTTTGTTAGGAGACTTTAACATGAAGGGGTCCAAGGCATCCTCCAAATTTCCTTTGATCATAATGGGGTTGAAGCATCCTCTACTCTCCTGTTGATGAAATTACTTCTTTGAACAAAGTACTCCTTCATGTGGTGCTGCTACTGTTGTGAAATCTGGAGTCACAAAACATACCTCGGAGGACACCCAAGACAGTGGGAGTGGTTAGTACAATAGTGTTTGGCCCTTTCCAGGTGGGAGTAACATCTGCTATTTCCAATCCTTTATTCATACTAAATCTACTGGAGAGTATGGCTTTATCAGTTCAGTTCAGTTCAGTCGCTCAGTCATGTCCAACTCTTTGTGACCCCATGAATCGCAGCATGCCAGGCCTCCCTGTCCATCACCAACTCCCAGAGTTTACCCAAACCCATGCCCATCGAGTTGGTGATGCCATCCAGCCATTTCATCCTCTGTTGTCCCCTTCTCCTCCTGCTCCCAATCCCTCCCAGCATCACAGTCTTTTCTAATGAGTCAACTCTTCCCATGAGGTGGCCAAAGTATTGGAGTTTCAGTTTCAGCTTCCAATGAACACCCAGGACTGATATCCTTTAGGATGGACTGGTTGGATGTCCTTGCAGTCCAAGGGACTCTCAACAGTCCTCTCCAACACCACAGTTCAAAGGCCTCAATTTTTTGGCGCTCAGCTTTCTTCACAATCCAACTCTCATATCCATACATGACCACTGGAAAAACCATAGCCTTGACCAGACAGACCTTTGTTGCAAAGTAATGTCTCTGCTTTTTAATATGCTATCTAGGTTGGTCATAACTTTCCTTCCAGGGAGTAAGCGTCTTTTAATTTCATGGCTGCAATCACCATCTGCGGTGATTTTGGAGCCCCCCAAAATAAAGTCTGACACTGTTTCCACTGTTTCCCCATCTATTTTCCATGAAGTGATAGAACCAGATGCCATGGGACCAGATCTTAGTTTTCTGACTGTTGAGCTTTAAGCCAACTTTTTCACTCTCCTCTTTCACTTTCATCAAGAGGCTTTTTAGTTCCTCTTCACTTTCTGCCATAACGGTGGTGTCATCTGCATATCTGAGGTTACTGATATTTCTCCTAGCAATCTTGATTCCAGCTTGTGCTTCTTCCAGCAGTATCTAAAGAAACGGGAATTCTTGACCATAAAAGGTGATATCATGTATTACCTTCCCCAACTGTTCCAGCTGCTGCAACACTCCCATCCCTTCCATCCCTCCTCTTTTTAATAAATTTACCTTTACTTCCTGAATAAGTGGGGGAGGCCTCCACAACATTATCTCATAGGGAGGAAGAATACCCATGCGACCGGTGATGGGGTGGGTAGAGGGTGGGAGGTGATTATTCTGATACTCATTAACACTAAAGCAACATGTCTATCCAGGGGTTGTCAGTTTCTTGCACCAATTTGCCAAAGTCACCTTGATGGTCTGGTTCATTTTCTCAACCATTCCTGAACTTTGTGGCCTATACACTATATGTAGTTTCCATTTAATATTTACTGCTTTGCAAACCAGTTGGAATAATTCAGCCACAAATGCGGACCCATTATCTGATCCTACACTCAGAGGGAACCCATACATAGGAACAATCTCTCTCAGCAAGAATTGGGCCACTTCCTTCATTTTTTCAGTCTTCATGGGGTAAGCTTCTACCTATGCTATAAAAGTACATTCCATCACCAGCACATACTTGTATCCTCGGCATGGCTTTACCTCACTGAAGTCCACTTCTAGATGTTCAAATGGAGCAGCCCCCTTAAATTGTATTACAGGAGGTGCTGTCTCCTTTGGAGCTCGGTTATTCTTAGCACAGGTTACACATTGGTGGCTTCCATCTGCACACAAGGCTGTTAGACCTGGTGTGACGAAATAGTGGGCAAAAATCTCACAAGTCTTTGTTTTCGTTAAATGGATGGGTTGATGGAAATGTGTAACCAGATGACATGCCAAGTTAGAGAGGAGAGATTCTCCCATATGAGAGTTTCCATCATCCATCCTCCCACAGTGTTTCTTTTTTTTTTTCCCAACAGTATTTCTTGCTCAGTTCATGCCCAGGTGATTTCTTCCTTGTCATAGACTGGGGCCGCTTGGCCGGTTGGTAGGCTAGACACCATAGGTGTTACTATAAGTTTGGTTGGTGTATTGTGTTGGGCGGCAGCTTGGTCAGCCAGTTCCCTTTTGCCTGAAGTGTGTCGAGGGTGGCCTCTACGGTGCATTACTGCCACTGCAGCAGGTTCCCATGCAGCTTCCAACAGCAGTAGAATTTCCTCTTTATTTTTTATTTCTTTGGCAGATGTAGTTAATAATGCCGTTACTTTATATATGGCTCCATGTAAGGTAGCAAAGACATACCATGAATCAGTATATTTACCCTCTTACCTTCAGCCAATTTTAGGGCTTGTATAAGTGCACAGATTTGTGTTTGTTGATCTGACCAATGTGTGGGGAGCCATCTTGCCTTGACATACAGATACAGGTATCTGTTGTGGTTACCACATTTCCAGTTTTTCCTGTTTCAAGTAGCTGGTCCCATCTGTGTAGTAAGCGTCATCTGGTTGACTTAAAGAGACATCTCTAAGGTCCAGATGGCTAGAGTAGACTGCCTCTAGCATCTCCTCACAGTCATGGCTGGGAGGGCCTTGCCTCACCTACAAATAACTCGATGGGAGCCTGACAGGATTCCACCTCTATTCAGGGATTTTCACATAAAAGTCCTTGATAATGTAACATCTGAGAAGTGGAAAGCCATTTTGCCCCAGGCCCTGTTAGGAGAGAGACTATGGCATATAGTACTTTTACTGTAATAGTCTGTCCCGTAGTCAGTTTGTCAGCCTCTCTTGTTAAAATGGTGACAGCTGCCACTGCTCTCAGACATGGACGCCATCCAGAGGCTACAGGATCCAACCTCTTGGGTAATGTGCACAGGTCACTGCCATGAGCCTATTCTTTGTGCCAGCACCCCAAGTGCTACTTGCTCTTTCTCATGGATGTACAGAGTGAAAGGTTTGGTCAAATCAGGGAGGCCTAATGCAGGGGCCTCTGTCATGACTCTCTTTAGTTGTTCAAAAGCCTGATTCTGTTCTGGTCTCCAAGTTAGAGAGTCATTTCAGGGCCCATAGTGGTGGCATATAAGGGTTTAGTTATTTGTGACAAGCCAGATATCCAAATCTGGCAGGAACCCATGGCTCCCTAAAATTTTCTCACTTCCCTTTTGGTAGTAGGCTGGCTTATCCGATTGATTACTTGTTTTTGTTGTAAGCGTAGAGCATGCCTCCCCTCCTTTGTAACAAATCCTAAGTACTTTACCTCAGTCTGGCAGATTTGGACCTTTTTTCTTGACACCTTACATCTGGCATATTCCAACAGGCCCAGGAAAGTCTTAGTTCCTTCCCAGCACTGAGTATGAGACTCTGCCATGTGGAATAGCTCATCCACATTTTGCAGAATTTGACACTTGGTAGCATCCAATGGGAAGGACAGGAGGTCTGTTGCTAGAGCTTCCTCAAATATAGTAGGGAAAATTTTAAGTCCTTGTGATAGTTGATTCCACATCATCTGGGTCTTTCAAAATGTCCTCCCATTCTACAACAAAAATCCTCCAATTAGTCAATTGGAGCCACTCTTATACAAAAGAAACCATCTTTCAAGTCCAAACAAGTGAAATACCAGGAATTAGGAAGTATTACGCTTAGTAAGGTATTGGGATTAGGGACAGTTGGGTATAAGGTCACCATCACCTCATTTGCTAACCTTGGGTCCTAAGCTGGCTGATAATCTTTTTGCTCATCCTTCTTTTGTGGCTTCCCTGGTGGCTCAGATGGTAAAGTATCTGCCTGCAATGCAGGAGACCAGGGTTCGATCCCTGGGTCAGGAAGATCCCCTGGAGAAGGAAATGGCAACCTGCTCCAGTACTCATCCTTCTTTACTGGGAGGATAAGGGTGTTCCATGGAGAGAGGCATTCCACCAGTATGTCTGCCTCTTTCAGCCTATCAGTGTGAAGCTTGATTCCCTTCCTGGCAGCCAGAAGTATAGGACTTTTTTTTTTTTCTTATGGGCTTAGCCTCTGCCTTTAAGTCTATTACCACCAGAGGGTGGTTTTTTGCAAGTCCAGGCGAGTTATTTTCACACCATACTTCAAGAAACAGCTTTGTTAGGACTTGTGGGTGACTGATAGAGCTTCCATTAATCTTCACTCGGTATTGTCACAGACAGAAGGAAAGTTTCTGTTCGCACCTGTAATTTTGGCTCTTTTTGTGAAAAGGATATTTGAGCTCCAAGTTTAGTCAATAAGTCTCTTCCCAATACTGGGACAGGACATTCACAAACATACAAGAATTCATGCACAACTTGGTCCCTCCTATCTGGCATAACCTGGACTATAGAAAACCTGCTGTATCTTCCCTCTAGTTGCCCCAACAATTGTGATAGATTTGTGATAGTGATAGTCAAGGGGGCCACTTGAGTTGTTACCACCAAAAACTTAGCTCCTGTGAGCTTAGCTCCACCATAAAGTCTATAGAACAGTCCCCCACTTCTAATGTCCCATAGGCTCCTATGTACCTTGTTCACTGGAACCTCAGCTACCCTATTCAGAGTCCATGCCAGCCATCCCAATCAGGGTGTCTGCCAGCTCAGAGGCCATTGGCTTAGTCTTGTTTAAGGGGCAATCATTTTTCCAGTGCCCAAACCCATGACATCAGGCACACTGGTCTTGCTGAAGGGACGTTCAGGGGCCTGGTGTCCTAGGGTTTCACTGGGGTGGAGCAGCTGGCTGTTTATTGGAATCTGGACAGCCCAGTGCAGCGGCCAGGAGAATGTTTTGATGAGACTTTTTGTCATTTTCCTTTTGTTTTTTCTCGGCCTCCTTTATAGCCTCTTGGTACCAATTGACAAAAACCTGGTCAGCAATTTCTATCAGCTGGGTGATGGTAAGAGCTGACAATCCCTCCATTATTTTTTTTTTTCAGTTTTCTCCTAATGTTGGGATATGACTGGACCACAAAGGCAACATTTATAAGTCTTTGGTGCTCAGGGACCTCTGGATCAAAGTGGCTGTACTGTCGGAAGGTCTTACACACTCTCTCACTCTCTCATAGAACTCTTAGAGTCTCATCTGTTTTTTGGATCATGGTGTTAGTCTTATGTTAGTGGGCTTACGAGCCCCACTTTTGAGGCCTTGTATAATAGCCCTCTATATTTTTCCAAGGACTGCTTACCTTGGTCAGTTGAAGTCCCAATCTGGTCTTCTATTAGGAGTGGCTTCGTGGGCTCAAGTTTCAGGATCCACTTGGCCCTCTGGTGCATTTTCCCAGCACCATTTTCGTGTCTCTTTGAGGACCTGGGTCTCTCTTCTGTATTGAAAAGGGTGACAAGAAGTTGGCCTATATCATCCCACACCAGCCTGTGGGTCCTAAAAATAATCTCCATTAGGTGAATCATGCCCTGCAGTTTCTCAGAATAGTGAGTGTGCCTTTCCCAGTTTATGAGATCTATGGTAGAGAATGGCTGATAGTAAAGAGAAGTGGGGCCAGGATGGATGTGCCCATCTGGCACCATCTGTGGTGCTGCCTGGACCTCACTGACAGGCATTTGCAAAACCCCTTTTTCCTGTGGACCTCAGTTGTTTCCAAACACTTGGTTCCCGGCTTTTTTCTCCTTCTAGAGTAGGGAGGGGAGGATATAATGCCAGCACAGTCACTCCTATTGTCCCTGGTGGTACAGTAGCAGGGAGGGGAGCCTCCTCCACTGAGGGAGGTGGGAGAGGAAAATCTTCTCCTATTCCCTCACCATATTCTGAGGGCCTCCTCCGTGTTTTCCAATGTGGGGGAGGAAGCAGGAGTTCTTCTTCTGGATCACGATGTACTTTCTTTGGCTTTTATTGCTGGGGCTCTGCCTGAGCCAGCAGAATCTTGCTTTCCCATCTTCTAAGATAACATACCCATGTCCAAGGGGGTGAGTTTTGCACAATCAATAGCTCTGAGTCGATGTACAGTAACTGATCTGGGTGGTCTGGCTGCCTGGTTACCTCAGAGTACACAGTCCATTTTGTTCAGTTCTACGTTCCTTCTGAGAACCTTACCTACCCCAAAGGATGGCCAGTCTCTCTCACAGAAGGTCCTAAGCTTGTTTGCAATTAACTTTATACCATAGTCTCCTCCAAAGCCCTTTATGAAGTTTTTAATCAGACATTTAAGAATGGTTACCTTGGATTTTCTGCCACCCATCCTGCCTTTACTTTCCTTCTATCACTTATAGCAAGTCCAACTTCTATTTTGTCGGTCTTTCGCTGGGGTCTTATATCCCAGCCACCATCGATGTCTCCCCTCAAAGGAGCAAGACAACTGCCCCTTTACCTCAGGCATGCTGCTGCTGCAGCTGCTAAGTCACTTCAGTCGTGTCTGACTCTGTGCAAGCCCATAGATGACAGCCCACTAGGCTCCCCCGTCCCTGGGATTCTCCAGGCGAGAACACCCAAGTGGGTTGCCATTTCCTTCTCCAATGCATGAAAGTGGAAAGTGAAGTTGCTCACCTGTGTCTGTCTCTCACTGACTCCATGGACTGCAGCCTACCAGGCTTCTCCATCCATGGGATTTTCCAGACAAGAGTACTGGACTGGGTTGCCATTGTCTTCTCCTTGAGTTTGTCCTAATTTCTTTAATTATTTTTTTCTTTTTTCCTCTCTGCTTTATTTCCACCATTCTATCTTCCACCTCACTTATCCCCTCTTCTGCTTCATTAATTCTACTGTTGGTTCCCTCCAGAGTGTTTTTGATCTCAGTTATTACATTATTCATTATTAAGTTATTCTTCTTTATTTCTTCTAGGTCCTTGTTAAACACTTCTTGCATCTTTTCAATTCTTGTTGCTAGTCTATATTTCTGTAACTCCATTTTGTTTTCAAGATTTTGGATCATCTTCACTATCACTATTCTGAATTCTTTTTCAGGTAGCCTCCCTATCTTCTCCTCTTTTGTTTAGTTTGGTTATTTATCATGTTCCTTTTCCTGCTGAATATTTCTCTGCCTTTTCATTTTGTTTAGTTTGCTGTGTTTGGGGTGCCCCTTCTGCATGCTGGAAGTTTGTGGTTCGTCTTTACTGTGGAGCCTGCTCCCTATAGGTGGGGGTGGCCTAGTGGCTTGTTAAGCTTTCCTTGTTGGGGGAGCATGCATCTGTGTTCCAGTGGGTGGAGCTGAATCTTTTCTCTGGAGTTCAGTGAAGTGTCCAGTAATGAGTTTTGGGGTGTCTATGGGTTTGGCATTTCTTTGAACAGCCTGTCTTTTAATGTGTTCTTGCTTTGTTGGAGATTTAGCATGGTATGTCTTGCAGTGGAACCTGTTGGCTCCTGGGTGGTGCTTGATTTAGGTGTACATTTGGAGGCTTTGGGTTGAGCTCTTGTCTATCAATATTCCCTGGAACCAGGAGTGCTCTGAAGTTCTCAAGTTTTGCAGTCAAGCCTCTTGCCTCTGGTTTTCAGTCCTTCTCTTACAGGCTTGTTCATCCTTACAGCACAGATGATAAACCATCTAGGTTAATGGTGAAACAATTCTCCACAGAAAGGGACCACGAAAGATTCACAGAGTTACATAGAGAAGAGAAGAGGCAGGAGGGAGATAGAGGTTGCCAGGAGGAGAAAAGGGGATGTCAAAAGTAGAAACAGCAATCTAGCCAGTAATGAGTTCACTTGGTGTTCTCCACAATCCAGAACACCCAGAGTAATTCACAGAGTTACATAGAGAATAGAAGAGGGAGGAGGGAGATAGGTGTAACCTGGTGGAGAAAAGGGAGAATCAAAAAGGGAGTTAATAATCAAGCCAGGAGTCACATCCCTAAGTGAAAATGGGTACTGAAGATTAGATTCTTAAAGGTACAAAAGTGAAATCAAATATTAAAAAAACCAAGATTAAAAATCTAGAATAGGGGTTAGACTCTAAAAAATACAATATAAAAAATACAAAACAAAATCAATCTCAAAAATTTAAAAAAATGTACAAAATTTGCTTTAAAAATAGGGTCTTTTTTTGCAAGGTTGTAGGTTGTAAGAATAAAAATTAAAGGAGTAATAAAGAACTTAATTTTTTAAAGAGAATTAAAAAGTGATAGTAGTAAAAATTTATCTAGGAATTTCTCTGGAGTTATTGTGGGCAGTGTAGGGTCAGTTCAGTTTCAGATAGTTCCCTGTTCCAGATTGTACTTGTTCTGAAGGTTTATAGGTCCCCTGCAATGCACAGTCATTGTTAACCACAGAGTTTTATTCTGTTGCACCTGTCACTTTCAGAATGGTTCCCTCTTCTTTATTTTGCTTTCTGTTTGCAAGTCTCTTCAGTGTCTAGTTTCTGCCCTGACACAAGAGGGTGAAGGTGACCACTTAGGCTCACTTGTCCTGTTGCTTTGTGGGGAGGCAGGGACACTGCAATTATCACCGGTGTGTGTGGGGAGTGTGTGCAGTGTATGAACCACCCTGGGTTTGCCACAGCCCAAGGCGGGTCTACACTGGGTCTACACTGCTTCCTGGGTCTACACTGCTCAGACTCCAGGGTGCTCTGCAGGGGCACTGTCCCAAATGGGCCCTGACTTTATTGCAATTTCCAGGTGTAGGCCGCTGTGGTTCTCAGTTACTCTGCAAGGGCACAGACCCAATTGGGAATTTGTTTTTTAACCTTCCAAGATCCAAGCAGCTCAGGCAACCAGGTGCTTAGCAAGTACACTGTCCCTGGTGGGTTGTGCATCTTAATAATTTCACCAGTCCTGGCTGCTTGATTTCCTGGGTGTGCCAGGAGAACACTGTCTCAGATGTGCCATGTGTCTCCTCTGGGCAGCTGATCTTGGGCTGCTACTGTCCTGGTGGATGTCAACCACCCAGGATCCCAGGAAGACATGGTTGGCAAATGGGAACCTGCTCACAGTTTGGTGGAAGATGCCATCTCTGCGTCTGAGATTGCAGCATCCCCTTGCCTTCCCCCTCTGGCTTTCACATGCCTGCCTTTCTGCCTCTGAGAGTGGAGGGACCAATATGCAGCTACTTGCTCTCCTTTGGTATTTTCTCAATATTTTGTTCTCTGAACACTCCAGGCTGTGGGTTAGAGCTTTTCCAGGGAAACCTTTTTTTTTGTCTCTCTGGAAATCCCACAGTTTAGGTTGCTATCTCATGTTTGCTCCCTCAGATTGTCCTCAGGACATTCAGGCCTGATCTTTGGGGCCAGTGATGCAGCCCTTACCTCCCTGCCCTGCTCCTGCTTGCTGGTGGCGGACACGAACATCTGGGCTACTGGTGCTGGTTAAGGACTAGTCTGTGAGTTTGTTTGTTTTTTTTCCCCTCCCAATTATGTTGCCTCTGAGATTATGAAACTCCTCACAGGGCTGCCTGAGAGAGGGTTTCCTACTGTGTGGAAACTTCTCATTCACAACTCCCTCTGCAAGGCAGGCCTCCAACCATAAATCTTTTGTCTCTCTTTCTGTCTTTTATATTTTGTCCTACCTCCTTTCAAAAAGAATGGGCTGCCTTTCTGGGTGCCTGGTGACATCTGCCAGCATTCAGAGTTGCTTTGTGAAACTTGCTCATCATTCAAATGATCTTTTGATGAATTTGTGGGGGAGAAAATGTACTCCCGGTCTTATTCCTCCACCATCTTGGGACCATTCCCAAGAACTTGTAGAAGTGGATTTTAAGTGTCACCCCACTCACAGTATTTTTTCCTCTGCAAAAAAACTGCAGTGTATAAAGTACTCTAGACAGAAGTGGGAATAGAAAGCAAGATGAATCTGTGTCCCTACCTAGGCAATAATTATATTGGCTGAATCCCTCTGATGTAACTATTTTAGAACTCTGGATCCTGTTTAAGGAATGCAGTTGGCAGAGGAAAACTTGAATAATTAATTTTGTTCAATTTCAGCTGTTATCACAGTAGAAATTGTCCATTTTTCCAAGCCTAGCCTCATGGCAATAGTTCTACATCAGTTCCTGGAGCAGCTTGCATAACAGTTTAGGAAACCAGAATATGCAAAAATAATCTTGTCTGTATCAAGAATTTGTGCTCTACTTATGAATTACAAATGCACTTTCTTTCATTGTTCTAACTCCCTTTCACTCTGGCTCACCATTTTCCATTCCTTTGCTTCAACTTTCTCTTTTCCCTTTTTGGAAGCTAGCACTGAAGTAGAGGATATTCAAAACCAAAACATATATGAGGGAAATTAGAAAGTAATTGAACCTGCCCAGGGAAAGATACAGGATCAGGAAAGTCATGAAAGTATCTTAACTTTACACTCTGAGCTTTCCTTAGCACTGATATCCTTTGAGGGATATGGATGGAGATGTTTAAAGAGTAGTTTTGGGTATTACTGATGTTAAATTGGTGGAAATTCTAATTATAGTAACGTAGTTTTCATATGTTAAATGTATTCTTTTTGGTTACCACAATGAAATTGACACTATACACAAAAAGAGTTCTAATGTTACACTACAAAAATTAACTGAACACAATAGAAGACAGTAATATGAGACAAAACACCTATAAGGTTTACATATAGAAAAAATACAAAATGAACAAAGTCACTCCTTAGCAGTTTTACTTGAAATATAAATGAATTAAACTCTACAGTTAAAAGGCTGAGTCTGAAAAAATGTGTAAAACAACATGATCAACTAAATGTGGTCTACAGGAGACTCATTTTAAATCCAAAGATAGAATGAAAGTGAAGGAGGAGGGAAGGTAATATTCCATGCAAAGAGTAGCAGGAGTGGCTACATGAACATTATGCAAAGTAATCTTTAAATCTGAACAGTTTAAAAGAGATGAGTATTATTATATACTGATGAAAGATTCAAGACACCGAGAAGATAAAACAATTATATACATTACTTAGCAATACCAACAATAGATAATCATGTATGAAATAAAACTAGACAAACTTGAAAGGAGAAACAGACATTTCTACAACCCAAAACAGATAGTAAGGAAACAGAAGAATAAAATAACAAGAATTCAACTGAGCTACAAGAGATATGAAAGACATTTTACCCAACAAGAGAATAAACAGTCTTCTCAAGTGCTCATGGACATATTCCAGGGTGGATCATATACTAGACCACTAATTAAGCATTAATGGAAAGATACATTATCATACATATCCAACTCCAACAAAATGAATTTAGATACCAATAATGAATGGAAAATTAAGAAAGTTAGCACAATTAATTAAATGCAATAAAAACACAGTTTGGTTTGTTGTTTTTTTTTTTTTAACAACACAGTTTTTAACAACAAAATGATCAAGGAAGAAATCACAAGGAAAATTTAGATAAAATGAAAATATACCAAAACTTATCAGATACAGTGATAGGGAAGAAATTAAAAACTTCAAATTCTTATGCAAACAAGTATTTGTCTCAAATTGACAACCTAACTTTATAACCTAAGGAATTAGAAAAAAAAAAGAATAAACTAAACTCAAAACTAGCAGAAGGAAGGAAGTCATAAGGACTAATGATCATATAATAGAACTATAAGATGGAAAAAATAATAGAAGAATCAATGTACTAAAAGTTGGTTCTTTGAAAACAACACAATTGACAAATTTTAGGTAAATGAACTAAAAGGACAGAGGGACTCTTTCTAGGAGAAATTCCTAGAAACACAAGATTAACCAGGGTTAAACCAAAAGAAAAAGAATTCATCAGTAAGGAGATTGAATCTGTAATAAAGATCCCTTAAAAAAGAACAGCCTTTAGTGAATCAGCAAGATGATGGAGGGGTAAGTGGATTGGAGTACTTCTGTTTCCACAGATGTATCAGGAATACATCTTAAGACACAGAAGATCTTGCAGAACAGCAGCTGAGAGCAGGCAGGAGTCCATGACCACCAGAAAGGAATATATAGATCCACACAAAACTTAGAAGAATGAAAGAAGGAAGGGAAAAAGAGGACAGTGAGTAGAACTGGACCTACACCCCAGGGGTCTGGGAACTGAAGCAAGTGTGAGATCTCCACATAGGAGCAAAAATTTGAGACAGAGGGGAGGCATTTGAGGCTGTTGAGGGAGTGAAGCAGCTGATGTATGAGTCTGAATGGAGTGATAATCACACGGACAATCTATGCCACAGCCCTGCATGCCCCAGTGAGGGACACTAGTCCCTGGGAATCTGCAACATCTGGGAACTGGACCATAGGGATTGGAGAACAATCACATGGTAAGATCTGCTGTTGACTGTGGGGAAATGGCCTGCAGGGATATGAGATCACAGTGGGAAATGCCTCTGGAGGACAGATGAACAACCATGGAGGCAGGGCAACACTGCTGAGTCCTGTGCAAGGGTGGAACCATCACTATAACTTCTTTCTCTCTCCAACAATAGAGAAAGACCACAGCCAGAGGGGCCTTTGACCACCTGCTGTGCTGAGCAATAGAGATGGAAAACCAGGGAGGCTGTTTCAGCCAAAAGAACCCTTTTCAAACTACTCTTCTGTGCCTGTGGTCACTGGCTCTGCTGCATCCCTGGCACCACTGAGGTCCCCGCCCACACCTAGCCCTCACTGGGACAGACCTAAGTCCTCCAGGGCAGCTTCAGGAGCAAACCCCAGTGGACAAACCACATGCAGAGGTGGAGATAAAACCACAGTTGAACCCTAAGGGCAGGATGGTTAATGAAGAGGATCAAAAACCTTTCCACCAGCTGCACAAGCTGCACATTAAATTCACATAAAAGAACAAATGAGAGTTCCCACAGAGGAAAACACATTGCTCTGGCAGTTTTAAGAACACACAGGAATAGGGTCAGATTAGAGTGTGACAGTCCTAACAGCAGGTCCAGAGACCCATCCTCCGCAGCATTGGAGAGCTTCTTGGAGAGATGGAGCTGTGCTCTCTCATGGTGGGGACTAGGACACTGCCAGCTGGGATCTGGAAGACATGTATTATTATTATTATGTATTAATTTGTTCTGTTGTTGGTTCTGGAGTGTTTTCCTTTTTTCTCTCCTTTATCCCCCCTCTGTTGTCATGGTTGTTGCTTTTATTATTAGCATTATTTCTATTTAGGCTGCTGGGAATTTTTTTTAAAATCCTACTTTTTCTATGTTTCTACTTTTACTTTAGCTTTCTATGGTTCTGGTTTGTTGTTGTCGTTGTTCTGTTTCTTGGTTTGGTTCACAACAATCACTCAGCTGTGTCTGATTTCTTACGACCCCCATGGATTGTAACATGTCAGGCTCCCCTGTCCTTCACCATCTCCCAGAGTTTACTCAAACTCATGTATATTAAGTTGGTGATGCCATTTAACCACGTCATCTCTGCCATCCCCTTCTCCTCCTGACTTCAGTCTATTCCAACATCAGAGTCTTTTCCAGTGAGTCAGTTCTTTGTATCAGGTGGCCAGAGTACTGGAGCTTAAACTTCAGCATCAGTTCTTCCAGTGAATATTCAGGACTGATTTTGGACTGGTTATATCTCCTTGCAGTCAAAGGGACTCTCAAGAGTCTTCTTCAGCACCACAGTTCAAAAGCATCAATTCTTCTGTTTTTATAGTTTGCCCTTAATATTCACAGATTTTTTCAGTATATACTTCTATTTAATTTTGCCTTTCTATTGTCACCATTTTTTTGCTCCTCTTCTCTTTGCCTTATTCCTAAATTTTCTTTGCTTTATTTCTCACAAAGCTAGTGTAGATGATGGAATTCCAGCTGAGTTGTTTCACATCCTAAATGAATGAGGCTGTTAAAGTACTGCACCCAATATGCCAGTTCTTTGAAAACTCACCAGTAGCCACAGGACAGGAAAAGATATTTTCATTCCAATCCCAAAGAAGGGAAACACTAAAGAATGTTCAGACTACCATATAATTGTACTCACTTCACATGCTAGTTAGGTAATACTAAAAATCCTTCAAGTTAGGCTTCAGCAGTATATGAACTGAGAAATTCTAGAAACAAAATCTGGATTTGGAAAGAGCAGAGGATCTATTGATCAAATTGCCAACTTCTATTGGACCATGGAAAAAGCAAAGGAATTACAAAAACACATCTACTTATGCTTTATTGACTACACTAGTGCCTTTGACTGTGTGGATCATAACAAATGGTGGAAAATTGTTAAAGAGATGAGAATAACAAGCCACCTTACCTGTCCTCTGAGAAGCATGAATGCAGGTCAAGAAGCTGTAGTTAGAACTGGACATGGAACATGGACTGGTTCAAAATTAGGAAATGAATACATCAAGTCTGTATATTTTCACCAGGCTTATTTAACATACATGCAGAGTACATCATGCAAAATGTCTGGATGGATGTATCACAAGCTGGAATATGGATTGTTGGGAGAAATAAACAGCCTCAGATATGCAGATGATGTCACTCTAATAGTTGAAAGCAAAAAGGAACTAAAGAGCCTCTTGATGAGGATGATGGAGAAGAGTGAAAAAAGCTGGCTTAACACTCAACATTCAAAAAACTAACATCATGGCATCCAGTCCCATCACTTCATGGCAAATAGAAGGGAGAAAAGTGGAAATGGTGGCAGGTTTATTGTTTTGGGACTCCAATATTACTACAAACAAAGCTAGATGAGGTGATGGAATTCCAGTTGAGCTATTTAAAATCCTAAAAGATGATGTTGTGAAAGTGCTGCACTCAATATGCAGCAAATTTGGAAAACTCAGCAGTGGCCACAGGAATGGAACAAGTCAATTTTCATTCCAATCCCGAAAAGAATATTCAAACTATAGCACAATTGCACTCATCTCACACACTAGCAAAGTAATGCTCAATATTCTCCGAGCCAGGCTTCAACAGTATGTGAACTGTGAACTTCCAGGTGTTCAAGCTGGATTTAGAAAAGGCAAAGGAACTAGGGATCAAGTTACCAACATCTGTTGGATCATCAAAAAAGTAAGAGAGTTCCAGAAAAACATCTACTTCTGTTTTATTGACTATGCCTAAGCCTTTGACTGTATGGATCACAACAAAATGTGGGACATTTTTAAAGCAATTAGAATTCCAGACCATCTTACCTGCCTCCTGAGAAATCTGTATGCAGGTCAAGAACCAACAGTTAGAATTGGACATGGAACAGCAGACTAGTTCCAAATAGGGAAAGGAGTACATCAAGGTTGTATATTGTCACCCTGCTTATTTATTGCAGAGTACATCAAGCAAAATGGCAGGCTGGATGAAGTACAAGTGGGAATCAAGATTGCTGGGAGAAATATCAATAACCTCAGATATGCAGATGATACCACCCTTGAGGCAGAAAGCAAAGAACTAAAGAGCCTCTTGATGAAAGTGAAAAAGGAGAGTGAAAAAGTTGGCTTAAAACCCAATATTCAGAAAGCTAAGATCATGGCCTCTGGTCCCATCACTTCATGGAAAATAAATGGAAACCATGGAAACAGTGGCAGACTTTATTTTGGGGGGCTCCAAAATCACTACAGATGGTGACTGCAGTCATGAAATTAAAAGATGCTTGCTCCTTGTAAGAAAAGCTATTACCAACCTGGATAGCATATTCAAAGCAGAGATATTACTTTGCAGAGAAAGCTCTGTATAGTCAAAGCTATTGTGTTTCTAGTACTCATGTATGGATGTGAGAGTTGGACCATAAAGAAGGCTGAGTGCCAAAGAATTGATGCTTTTGAACTGTGGTGTTAGAGAAGACTCTTGAGGCTCCCTTGGACTGTGAAGAAATGAAATCAGTCAATCCTAAAGGAAATCAACTTGAATATTCATTGGAACGATTAATGTTCAAGTGTCAATACTTTGGCTACCTGATGTGAAGAACTCATTGGGAGAGACCCTGATGCTGGGAAAGACTGAGGGTAGGAGGAGAGGGGGACAACAGAGGAAGAGAAGTTGGACAGAATCATTGACTTGATGGACATGAGTTTGAGGAAACTCCAGGAGACAGTGAGCACATAGGTGACTGGAGTGCTGCAGTTCATGCAGTTGCAAAGAATCAGACACAGTTTAGAGACTGAACAACAACAATCTTCACAGTTTTCACTTCTGTATTTTTGTAGTAGTTTTGCAATCAGGAAGTATGAACCCTTTGCTTTTGCTCCTCTTTTTTTTCAGGATTTGTTTGCCTGTTATTCCAGGAGGTTCTCTGAGATTCCAATTTGAGAATGTGTTTTTCTATTTCAAAAAAAATTCAGATTTTCACATTGAGTACATTAAATGTTTATATCACTTTGAGTAAAAATGACAGCCTAATAGTATTATAACTTCAGTCCATGAACATGATGTCTTTCCATTTATTTTATTCTTCAATTTCTTTCAGAATGTTTTATAGTTTTTATCACACAACTCTTTTATATACTTGGTTAACTTAATATTAAACATTTAAGTTATCTTTTGGATACCACTTTAATTGGGATTTCAACTTCATTTTCACATTGATCAGTGATTCATATAGAAGATAATGTCTTTGCATCCCTGCCTCTTCACTAATTTAAGTTCTAGAAGTTTTGCTTGTGTGTTTGTGTGTGAGATCATAAAATTTATTTACATATAAGAGCATATCAAGAAAAACAAAGATAATTTTACTTCTTATTTCATAACTTAGATGCTTCTTAGTTTTTATTCTTTCTTAGTTGGTCTGTATAGGAGTTCCACTGCACTGCTGAAAAGAAATGCTAAAAGCAAGCATCATCATTATAGAAGAAATACTTCATTTTCATCATTTATTATGAGTCTGATGTAGATTTTTATTATCCTTGGTAGTTTCCTTCTAATCCTATTTGTTGAGTGTTTTATCATTGGACAATATTGCCTGTTATGAAATATGAGTCCTGGATAAGTGACTGTAATTTGTCAATGTCTACATTTCCTTACATGTAGATGAATCTCATCTAGTAAGTACGAAAAGTCCAACAAGGCCCTACCCAAAGGAAACTCCTTCCTTGTCTGGGAAGGTTGCCCACCTTGGAAGAAGGGCCCAGGTTTTGGTAGTCTGGATAGGGATGCCTACCTGCGGCACCACGGACTGGCTGCCACAGGATGTCACCCACTCTCACGGCCTCCCTCCACAGGCCAAAATCACCTGTTCACCAGGCCATGAGTGTAACCACTTGAAATCTTTTCACAGAATACAACTGGTGCTTTATGTCATCTATGGAAGTGCATCATGTTTCTTCTTGTATGAGATCATTCTGCTGGCAGAAGGCTTCTATACCATAAGCTCAGTGAAAGAACTGTACAGGCAGATTAAAAAAACTGCCTGTGCTGGGTGCATCAGTGGGATGGTGAATACAGATCCCCAGTGACTGACAGCCAGCCAGAGCCACAGCTCTGTGTGTTTCTATGTATTGAATATTTTGTAAAAGTTCACTGACAGTGCATGAAGAGTCTATGTTACAGGTAATGTTCATTCTGATTTAAAGTCAGGAACATGAAGAAAGCCTCAGCATATTGTTGAGGATAAATTAAAAGCAATGACTGGCAGTACTTAATTGTTTTGATTGTTAATGTACACATAATAAAATTACTGGAGATTTTTTGAAATGTAAGTTCCTATTAAGAAAAAAATAACTTCCATGACTATCATTTCTCTCCTTTGATTTTAAACATGGACAAATTTGAATATGACTTTTATGGCTATAAATACTTCTATACACTATTAGAAATTGTCACAATGCTTCTGGAGGTATTTATCAAGCAGGCGGCTAGCACTTATCTCATCAGTGGCAATGCAAGGATTTAAATTTAGACCTCTGTCATCAACAAGTAAATGAACTAAGGCAGGCACTAAGAAATTACAATCTTTACATGAAATCTATTCCAGTACCCATTTGTTTTTTGTTGTTGTTTTTTTTTTTTACAGTTTATAAACAAACAATGGTTCTTATATTTGAACATCTTTCACAGGGGCAATGGGGATGAAGTCTAATCATGAGAATATCATACAAAGTAAATTTAAATGTTCTTGGCACACAGCTACATCCATTCAACAAGCTGTGGTACAAGTGGTAGTAAACTATTTTGGAGATCTGAACTAGGCTTCAGGGATGGGATAGAGGAACACAAATCAAAACACTGGGAAAGATGAACTCTTTATCGCGCTATACTTCAGTATGACGTGAGAGAAAGGGAAGAATGCTAAGTCTCTGGATTAGGCAATGCATTTGAGGAGGAAAAAAGTGAAAAATGCAAGGATATATAAACGTGTATACTAGTACACACTTGGACATAAAACCTCCCAAAGGACAAATAAGAGTCCTCATGAGACTGTCATTTGAGAAAAGTATATTGTTTAGAAGTATTTATGGAGATGAAATACCACCCTCATTTCTATCACTTCTTTATTGATCTGAAAATTTTCAATCCCAGAACCACAAATGGATCCTGAATTCACTTTGGCTTTTTAAGGTTAATTTCAAAGAACAATGGAATCAATGAATATAAGGTTTTGGGAATTTCAGTTCAGTTCAGTTCAGCCACTCAGTCATGTCCAACTCTTTGCGACCCCATGCACTGCAGCACGCCAGGCCTCCCTGTCCATCACCAACTCGCGGGGTTTACTCAAACCCATGCCCATCGAGTTGGTGATGCCATCCAGCCACCTCATCCTCTGTCATCCCCTTCTCCCCCTACCCCCAATCCCTCCCAGCATCAGGGTTTTTTCCAATGAGTCAGCTCTTCACATCAGGTGACCAAAGCATTGGAGTTTCAGCTTCAGCATGAGTCCTTCCAATGAATCTTCAGGACTGATTTCCTTTAGGGTGGACTGGTTGGATCTCCTTGCAGTCCAAGAGACTCTCAAGAGTCTTCTCCAACACCACAGCTCAAAAGCACCAGTTCTTCAGCACTCAGCTTTATTCACAGTCCAACTCTCACATCCATACATGACCACTGGAAAAACCATAGCCTTGACTAGACGGACCTTAGTCCTTCCAGCTCACATCCATAGCCATTATTTAAAAAAGACAAATAAGAGGCTACTATTCAATTTTTCTATGTTTTTTTCTATGATTTTGTGTGTGTGTGTGTGTGGCAAGGAGGAGCTGTTTTTTTCTTAAAAAGTGAAGAGTACATAGTAATAAAAACCAAAAAAATCTTCCTGGCAACTTTTAGACAAGTTTACCCCTGCTAACTTCTACTCATGAAGTAGTAAAAGTGAAAGGGATTAACTTCTGCAGTGGCATAGATACAAATCAACAACTACCTGATATTGAACATTTTACATACTTAAATACTTGAACTTTTGCCTTATCATTCAGGGTTTGCTAATTAGTATAAGAAGCCAGTGCCAAAGCAGTGGGTGCTTCATTTTAAGCCAGGTGGGAGGCCATGTGGGCCTTTTTGGAACTGTTCTTATGGGGATTGTGTGGTGAGCACATATGAAGCTTCTGTACCACAGTACAGGTGGAAGACTATCCTCTATTCCACATAGACTACATTTATCCTTTCTATATTTTACGGTCTATTTAAGGAAAGGTGTATTCTAGAAACTTGAAAAGCCACTGTTGTTTGGGGAAGAGCTGTATTATCTTCACTCATTTCTTCACTGGTTACCTGTACCTTGAACACTGTGCTTTTGTTGATATGTCAAATGGATATTGAATGGGCTTTCATGGCAGCATGGTAGGAAGACTTAGGTGACTGATGAGAGCTAGAGCAACATCCTAAGAACTCTAGCTTGTATGAGTTAGGAAAGACTATAACTCTGCCCATCAGGGAGAACAGAACTGCCCATCAGAATTCCTCAGTCCCCACTCCTACCCTGCTCACTAGGGGAAGCAGATATGAATGCCCAGCTGCTACTGCTGCTAAGTTGCTTCAGTCATGTCCAACTCTTTGTGACCCCATGGAGTGCAGCCTACCAGGCTCCTCCATCCCTGGGATTTTGCAGACAAGAGTACTGGAGTGGATTGCCATTGCCTTGTCCCTAAATGCCCTAGGGAGCTCTAACTATTGCAGGAAGGGAGGTCCACCAAAGAACTACCAGGCATTTTCTAAGCATATATGTCTTATTAGAAAGAAAGTAGTTTTGTTTTGAAGGGGAAGAAAAAGAAATTGTACACTGGAGTAGCCCAATTACAATTACTAGGGAGAAACAAACTATGAAGCTGCTGAAATCTGAGTTTCTCTGGTGTCTCAGTGGTAAAGAACCCACCTGGCAATGAAGGAGACAAAGGTCCAGTCTCTGATCCAGGAAGATCCCATAGCCTTGAGGCAACTAAGTCCATGTACAACTGTTGAGCCTGTGTTCTAGAGCCCATGCTTTGCAACAAGAAAAACCACAGCAATGAGTAGCTCGAGCACCACACCCAGAGAGAAAAGGCTACATATAGAGAAAAGGCTGTGCAGCACCAAAGACCCAGCACAGCCAAAATAAATAAATAAAATATTTTAAAATAATCTACTGAAATTTGCTTTGGCATTTTAAAAAATTCACAAAGTGTGGAAAACTTGTGTTCTTGAAATAAAACAAAGTGAGTTGTTTCAGTCCTTCCTTGGAAGGTCCTTAGGTGACCAAAAGGAGGCAACTGAGTGTGGCTGCAAGGTGAACCTCACATGATCTAGCCTTGGGTCTTTCCAGTTAAAAAAAAAATAGCCAAACTTAACTGAACTCCAAGGCCTCAGCCACGCACTCTGTGGGTATGTATTCTGAGAATGTAAATGTACAATATGGGACATATTTTCACTAGTTCTATGACCTTGGACAAGATAGATCATCTCTTGTGCCTTATGTCCTACTTAACTAAAAGAAGCACTTGAAAAGTCCCTTTAACTGGCTTGATTCTCCTACTGTCCCTATTTGGCACCAGCTTTGGGGATACTGTGGTCCAATACTCTGTCTGCATCCCACAGGTTCAGTATTGGGAGAAATGCCTAGTATTCCTTCTGGGGGCTGTTCTTTGCCCTGGTTAGTGACATTCTTTTTTTCCTTCTTGTCCTAGCTTATCTTCCTCACCGATGTGTTGGGAGTGGCCTGGCTAGGTGTGTTTGGTTTCTCTGCACTGCCAGTGTTTATGTTCTAAAACATATGGTCCACTTGTGAAGTCATCAATTCCCCTCAGACCAATGGAACAGCAGGGGTGGAGCAGATCTGCATGGACATCAGGCAATATGATAATTCTTGTGCAATCCCCTGATTCATTGGTATCCTCTGTGCATATGTTTGGGCCTTAATTATTACAGGAGCACCTAAGTATCTGAACTGGTTGCATCCATTCTATTGTAAGATTTTATACTCTTTCCCTCAATATGTTCTATTTTCTGGATGGAAATATGAGACTTTCAGTTTCTAAAGAATTTCATTTAAAATGTTACATTTTCGAATTTCAAAGTATTTGATAAAAACATTCTGTGACAAAAAAAAAAAAATGATGCAGTTAAGTAAAACCACATGGATAGTCACTAAAAGAACTGTGTATTTTCCCTTGATTTTCTCATTTTTATATCATTCAACTTCCCAAACTAATTTTGCACACAGTGCATAACCCACTTAATTAGCATGTTCAAACTGTTCAACTCATGTCTTAAAATGTCTTTTAATTTCTTTAACTTCATTTATACTAAAAAACACAACATAAAATCCAGCTGCATTTTTTTTTTTTTTTTGAGATTGGAATTTTTATTTTCCGCATTTGGGCCGTAGTTTGCCATGCTGTGTTCCTAACGCCACAGTACCTGTCAAATGACCCTTCTCTCATAGTAGAGCTCCCAGCAGGTTCCAGTAACAGCTGCCTCCTCAGACTCAAGTCCCAGAGGCCTAGGATGGAGAAGTTTTCCTGAGATACCTACTATCTAGAGGCATTGTACCTGCTGGTTCCTCTAACCCTGGCCTGGCACCTCTGTAAAAGCTACTTCTGTTAAACTCCCTTTATTTATTCATTTATTTTTTTTATTGTAGTGGATTTTGTCATACATTGAAATGAATCAGCCATGGGTTTACATGTGTTCCCCATCCCAATCCTCCCTCCCACCTCCCTCTCCACCCGATCCCTCTAGGTCTTCCTCGTGCACCAGGTCCGAGCACTTGTCTCATGCATCCAACCTGGGCTGGTGATCTGTTTCACCCTACTCTATCAATGTCAGCTGTTGGAAATCTCTTCAAATACATTTTTTAATGAGTGGGCTCCTCACCATATGCAACTAAGGTTGATTCATTTTGACAGGACATAGAAAGAGCCAGGGTACCTCTTGTCCATCACTGCAGATTCCACTTTCCTTCTGAGTTAGAAACAAGGGGGAAAAGAGATTTTAATTTAAGGTGAAGTGGAAATAAATATTCTTTCAGAGTTTTTCTGGAGGGATGTGATTGCTTTCATTTTGGTTCTTGCTTTTCCCAGGTGGTTTATCTTCATTGTCTTATTTTATAGCATAATAGGGAGGTTATTGAAAACTGCAAGTAGGATCAGTCTCTTCTCATAGAGATCAAGGTTCAACAATGCTGTTCTTTATGAGGGATTAAAAACAAATTCTACATTTTAATGTTCAAATTTTCATAAAAGAATTTCCAGACATTTATATTTTTCCTAGTTCTTAAATATTAGGGAATTTTTTTTCACTACAACTTTTGGTCTTTGGTAACTGATTTAAATCTTCTATATTCGTCTATTTATTCTTGAAATCACAGTCTGGAGACTTATCATTTCTCATTTTCCTGAAAAATGAAAACAACTCTTGGCCTATGATAAAAGATGGGAAGGACTACAGATTGTACTTTTTTAACCTTTTTTTCCTTATGTCCTGACAAAAGTATAATTTAAGCTAGTTTAATATTTAAGCACACACCTATTCATGAAACATATGCAATTATCTTTAGGTTGCAGGGAGAAAATAATGGCAGCCTAATGGGCAGTTGCCACTATAAATTACACTGAGAGACCAACTATACGCTCCACATAGGTTTTTTTTTTTAAAGATTTCCAATAGGACTTTTAATCCAAAATATTTCTATTTTTAATGTGTTTAAAATATTAAACATAATAAAAAGCATTTTTGCTTTTAAAAGCAAATGGGTACAAAATACAAATACAAAAATTTATTTGTGATTCATAAACTACACTGTCAAATTTTCAAGATAGTTTCTGAGTTTATAGTCTCAATTTTGGTAGTTATCTCATGTGGACTAACAAAAACATCAAATCCCCTCTTTGATTTGGAAGATCACAGACCAAGACATACATGTGGAAATGTATTTGAACTCAGTATGATTTAATGGTGATATGAAGAGGAGTTTTACTGGGGGAGAGGTCATCCGGCAGTTGTTTAACTATTTGTAATTAATAGTTCCTAAATTCAGCGTAGAGAAAACTTAGCTTTGATAATCTGTTTTTACAGCTAGTCATTGAAAAGAAGCAGAAAGTTTTTGGGGCTGGAGTGGGGGAGGAAGTCAATTTGTTTCCCCTTCTGGTGGAGTAGTTAACTTTGATCTTTATCAAACTTAGTCTTGTTGTCCAAATAAAACTTTTTATTGTTCCAAAAAGTTTCTTCTACAGATGGTAGATACACCAATTGTTGATGAAGAGTATTTCATGTGATTGTGCTGTAATTGCCACTGAAAGAGGAGGCCCCGATGCGAACAGGGGTGCTGGAGTTTGTGTAATCATTATCCTTGTGCTAGGACTCACTTCCTAGGAATCATCCCTTGGAATGCTTTCCCAGGAAGAATATGTGGCTCAGCCCTGGAAAACATCTGCAACACCAGAGAGTAGGCCCCACTCCCTCAGTGGGTCCTAGACAACTACTGGGCACTTCAGGCTGAGGCAAAGGGTGTTTCTAGGGAGAAAGACCACAAGAGGGCTCTGGGTCACCATTTTCCACCTAGACATTGGCCCTGCCTCACAGCTAAACCCACTGAGTGAAGGTCCTGTGCCATGGGACAGCTTTCTCTTTTGGCAATAATTGGAGAGTAAGCCCAATCATGCCAAGTCTGAATATATCTTGATTCATCTTTTTAATATTCAGATAGTTTTTCAAACAGAATGTTTGTCACACAGGACCAAGCCTTCAATTTGTGCACAACCCAATTTTTATGCACTGTCACTTAATCTTTTGTTTCCAGGCGGAGTTGCTGGTATTACTTGGTCATCCTTAACAGGCAATAAATCCTGACCTTAATGGGCAATAAATCTAATATGGCTTAAAACCTCTTAGCCCTGAAATAGTCTTCAGGCATTGGCTTATGACTATTTATAAAAGCAAATTCTCAAAAAAAAAAAAAAAGCAGATTCTCAAATGCGCTTGTGGGAGCTTGCATTTAAGAGGATCCTGATATGGTTTTGGAAGCAAGGAGCAACTGCTTCCAAAAATCAGGGCCCACCATCTACCTGCCTCTTGGTGCATATATCCATGATCTGGGCCGCAGGTGGCAGGCATGCAGGAGCAGTATAACATTCTGATCGCGGGGAGCAGCTCCAGGTCTGGGGTATTGGCCTGGGGTACAGCATCTTGCCAAGTTCTGAAAGCCCCCCAGGTAAGCCCAGCATGTGCCCAGCCTTCAGAAATCAGCCCTACAGAAGCAAAGGGAGTGCACCCAGAATAGAGGAGGCCATCACTCCCCCACAGAATGCTCACCTTGGTGCCCAGTTCTCTCCTAGTTCTACATGTCCTATCACCTATTCATCTTTGCCTGTGCTGGAGCTGGCACCACCGTCATCACCCTGGTGAGTGCTGGCCCCGTACCCAGCAGGCACTGTCCTAACAGATTTCCCTTCCAGCCAACACACCTGGGACTTGGCCTCGGTTCAGGTGCCCCTGTGTAAACTTACCCCATGTCTAGCTTGCAGAAAAGACAAGGTGCTGATCTTGGTATCTATGGTAGGTGATAAGATTTTGGATTCTGGTGGGAAGAAGAGAGGGTATCACCATTGGAATATGTATTAACTAGGGCTAATACATGTTGCAGTTAGCTCTTAATTTCTGTTGTGATTATAAATGTGAAAAATGATACACCCTAGGCTCTGAGCTGGCACCATCCCACCCAAGTTTGAAGTGTCAGGGAACTGGCTAGAATTGCCTGTGTCTTACTGTCATTGTTCTGTTATCTTCCACCAGGTGATCTACATGATGGCTATCACATATAACTATGTGATATTGATGTTTAGTAGTCTGGAAGATTGCTGCGCTAAGTTCTAATTTGCTTAAGGCCAATAAGGAGCTTTAGAGAACTGTATTCTGTAGCATGAAGCATCACTGACCCAAGATTAAAGCACTGACCCCAGAACTTAGACTTCTGCAGTTTTGTTACAGTGGTTTAAAAATTGCTTTAGTCAGCTCATTTTGCATGGTGGATTACTCACATGACTTACCATACATGAACTCAAAAATGATGAGATATGGCTATTTCCACCTTGTGGAATGAATTCAGTTATTTACTGATATTGGTGAGAAGTTACTGAAAAACTATTTTCTTCACCTTAAACTTTGAGCAGTATCTTTAAGTGAGGAAGTTAAACTTGAAATACCTGTATTTTCCACTATTTTTTCAATGCTTGTTAACAAATTTTAATGAAACAAATGCTCAAAATGAAATGGAAGAGAACTGTTTTAATCTGGCTTTTGTTTTACAGAACATTTCTGGACACTATTTTGCAGGTATGTAAATTTTTATTTACATTTTAATTGCAGGCTAATTAATTTACAACTCTGTAGTAGTTTTTGCCATACATTGACATGAATCATCCATGGCTATACATGTGTTCCCCATCCTGAACCCCCCCCACCTCCCTCCCCATGCCATCCCTCAGGGTCATCCCAGTTGGCTGCCTTTGAGTGCCCTGTTTCATGGGTCAAACCTGGACTGGTGATCTATTCCACATATGGTAATATACCTGTTTCAGTGTTATTCTCTCAAATCATCCCACCCTTGCCTTCTCACAGAGTCCAAAAGACTGTTATTTATATCTGTGTCTCTTTTGTTGTCTCACATATAAGGTCATTGATTCCATAGTGTATATGTACAACAGCTTTCTTATCCAGTTCTGATGGATATCTAGGTTGCTTCCAAGCTATTGTAAACAATGCCATGATGAACTTTGGGGTACTCGTGTCTCTCTCAATTCTGTTTACTCCCTGTGTATGCCCAGCAGTGGGACTGGGGGTGTCATATGGCAGTTCTATTTCCAGGTTTTTAAGGAAATTCCACACTGTTCTCCATAGTGACTCTACTAGTTTGCATTACCAGCAACAGTTTAAGAGGGTTCCCTTTTCTCTGCAGCCTCTCCAGGATTTATTGCTTGTAGACTTTTTGATGGCAGACATTCTGACCAGCATGAGATGGTTATTGTGGTTTTGATTTGCATTTCTCTGATGATGAATGATGTTAAGCATCTTCTCATGTATTTGTTAGCCAAATATATGTCCACCTTGGAGAAATGTCTGTTTAGTTCTTTGGCCCATTTCTTGATTGGGTTTTTTTTTTCCTGGTATTGAGCTGCATGGACTGCTTTTATATTTTGGAGATGAATTCTTGGTCAGTTGCTTCATTTGCTATTTTCTCCCATTTTGAAGACTCTTTCACCTTGCTTATAGTTTCCTTCATTGTGCAAAAGCTTTCAAGTTTAATTAGATCCCATTTGTTTGTTTTTGTTTTTATTTCCGTTACTCTGGGAGGTGGGTCATAGAGGATCCTGCTGTGATTTATGTCAGAGAGTGTTTTGCCTATGTTTTCCTCTAGGAGTTTTCTAGTTTCTGGTATTACATTTAGATCTTTAATCCATTTTGAGTTTACTTTTGTGTATGATGTTAGAAAGTGTTATAGTTCCCCTTTTTCTACAGGGAGTTGACCCATTTTCCCAGCACCACTTGTTAAAGAGATTGTCTTTTCTCCAGTGTATTCTTGCTCCCTTGTCGAAGATAAGGCATCCATATGTGTGTGGATTTATCTCTAGTCTTCCTATTTTGTTTCATTGATCTAGATTTCTGTCTTTGTACCAGTACCATACTGCCTTGATGACTGTTGCTTTGTAGTAGAGTCTGAAGTCAGGCAGGTTGTTTCCTCCAGCTCCATTCTTCTTTCTCAAGATTGATTTGGCTATTCGAGATTTTTTGTATTTCCATACAAAGTGTGAAATTATTTGATCTACTTCTCTGAAAACCACTGGTAGCTTGATAGGGGTTACATTGAATCTATAGAATGCTTTCGGTAGTACAGTCATTTTCACTATGTTGATTCTTTCAGTCCATAAACATGGTATATTTCTCCATCTATTTGTGTCACCTTTGATTTCTTTCATCAGTGTTCTAGCAAAGTTCTTTTGTTCAAAGTTCTAAAGTTCTTTTGTTTCTAGATAGATTTATTCCTAAGTATCTTCCCTGGTGGCTCAAATGGTAAAGCATCTGCCTACAATGCGGGAGACCTGGGTTCAATCCCTGGGTCAGGAAGATCTCCTGGAAAAGGAAATGGCAACCCACTCCAGGATTCTTGCCTGGAAAATCCCATGGATGGAGGAACCGAGTGGGCTACAGTCCTTGGGGTCACAAAGAGTCACACACAACTGAGCTACTTCACTTTCGCTTTCTTTCCATTCCTAAGTATTTTTTCTTTTCATTGCAGTGGTGAATGGAATTGTTTCCTTAATTTCTCTTTCTGTTTTCTCATTGTTAGCATATAGTAATGCAAGGGATTTCTGTGTATTAATTTTATATCCTACAGCTTTACTATATTCATTGATTAGCTCTAGTAATTTTTTGGTGATGTCTTTAGTGTTTTCTATGTAGAGGATAATGTCTTCTTCAAACAGTGAGAATTTTACTTCTTTTCCAATCTGGATTACTCATATTTCTTTTTCTTCTCTGATTGCTGTGGCTATAACTTCCAAAACTACATTGAAGAGTAGTGATGAGAGTGAGCACCCTTGTTTTCCCCTGACATTAGGGGAAATGTTTTCAACTTTTCACCATTGAGATAATGTTTGCTGTGGGTTTATCATATTTGGGACTTCCCAAGTGGCTCAGACGGTAAAGTGTCTGTCTACAATGCGGGAGACCCAGGTTTGATCCCTGGGTTGGGAAGAACCCCTGGAGAAGGAAATGGCAACCCACTCCAGTACTATTGCCTGGAAAATCCCATGGATGGAGGAGTCTGGTAGGCTATAGTCCATCAGGTTGCAAAGAGTTGGACACGACTGAGCTACTTCACTTTCACTTTCTTTATCATATATAGCTTTTCTTATGTAGAGGTATATTCCTTCTATACCTGCTTTCTAAAGGGTTTTCATCCTAAATGGATTTTGGATTTTGTCAAAGGCTTTCTCTGCATCTATTGAGGTAATCATGATAATGGTTTTTATAATCAGATAATGGTTTTTATCTTTCAATTTATTAATGTGGTATATCACATTGATTAATTTGTGAATATTGAAGAATCCTTGCACACCCAGGATAGGGCCCACTTGGTCATGATGTATGATCTTTTAAACATGCTGTTGGATTCTGTTTGCTAGAATTTTGCTGATGATTTTTGCATCTATATTCATCAGTGACACATTGGCCTGTAGTTTCCTTTTTTTGTGGCATTTTTGTCAGGTTTTGGTATTAGGGTAATGGTGGACTCATAAAATGAGTCTGGCAGTTTACCTTTCTCTGCAATTTTCTGGAAGAGTTTGAGTAGGATAGGTGTTAGCTTTTCTCTAAATTTTTGGTAGAATTCACTCGTGACACCATCTCGTCCTGGGCTTTTGTTAGTTGGAAGATTTTTTATTATGCTTTTGATTTCCATGTTGGTGATGGGTTTGTTAAGATTTTCTATTGCTTTATGGTCATTTTGGAAGGTTATACTTTCCTAAGAATTTTGGAAGGTTATACTTTCCTAAGAATTTGTCCATTTCTTCCAAGTTGTCCATTTTATTGTCATATACTTGCTAATAGTGGTCTCTTATGACCCTTTGTATTTCTGTGTTGTCTGTTCTGATTTCTCAATTTTCATTTCTAATTTTGTTGATTTGATTCTTCTTCCTTTTTTTCTTGATGAGTCTGGCTAATGGTTTGTGTATTTGATTTATCTTCTGAAAGAAGCAGCCTTTAGTTTTGTTGATTTTTGCTATAGTCTCTTTTGCTTCTTTTTTCATTTATTTCTGCCCTAATTTTGATGATTTCTTCTCTTCTACTAACTTTGGAGTTCCTTGTTTCTTCTTTTTCTTGTTGCTTTAGGTGTAAAGTTAGGTTATTTATTTGATTTTTCTTTTGTTTCTTGGGGTAAGCTTGTATTGCTATGAAACTTCCCCTTAGCACTGCTTTTACTGACTCCCACAGGTTTTGGGTTGTTGTGTTTTATTTTCATTTCTTTCTATGCATATTTTGATTTCTTATATGATTTCTTCTGTGATTTGTTGGTTTTTCAGAAGTGTGTTGTTTAGCCTTAATATGTTTGTATTTTTAATAGTTTTTTTTTTCCTGTAATTGATATCTAATCTTACCACATTGTGATCAGAAAAGATGGTTAAAATGATTTAATTTTTTATTTTTTTAATTTAACAAGGCTAGATTTATGGACCAGGATGTGATCTATCCTGGAGAATGTTCTGTGTGCACTTGAGAAAAAGGTGAAATTCATTGTTTTGCCATGAAATGTCCTATAAATAGCAATTGGTTCTAACTGATCAATTGTATCACCTAAAGTTTGTGTTTCCTTGCTAATTTTCTGTTTAATTGATCCATTCATAGGTGTGAGTGGGGTATTAAAGTCTCCCACTATTATTGTGTCAGTTAATTTCCATTTTCATACTTGCTAACATTACCTTACATATAGAGATGCTCCTATGTTGGGTGCATATGTATTTATCATTGTTACATCTTCTTTGTGGATTGATCCTTTGATCATTATGTAGTGTCCTTCTTTGTCTCTTTTCACCGCTTTTATTTCAAAGTCTATTTTATCTGATATGAGTATTGCTACTGCTGCTTTCTTTTGTTCTTCATTTGTGTGAAATATCTTTTTCCAGCCCTTCACTTTCAGTCTCTTTGTGTCCCTTGTTTTGAGGTGTGTCTCTTTTAGACAGAATATATAGGGGTCTTGTTTTTGTATCCATTCAGCCAGTCTTTGTCTTTTGGTTGGAGCATTCAACCCATTTACATTTAAGGTAATTATTGATACATTTGAGCCCGTTGCCATTTACTTTGTTGCTGTGGGTTCGAATTTATAAAGCTTTTCTGTGTTTCCTGTCTCAAGAAAATCCTTTAGCATTTGTTGAAGAGCTGGTTTGGTGGTGCCGAATTCTCTCAGCTTTTGCTTGTCTGTAAAGCTTTTCATTTCTTCTTCATATTTAAATGAAGTCCTTGCTGGGATTCATAACCTGTGTTATAGGTTTTTGTCTTTCATCACTTTAAATATGTTCTGCCATTCCCTTCTGGCCTGAAGAGTTTCTATTGAAAGATCAGCTGTTATCTTTATGAGAATCATCTTGTGTGTTATTTATTGCTTTTCCCTTTCTGTTTTTAACATTTGCTCTTTGCATTTGATCTTCATTAATTTGATTAATCTGTGTTGGGGTATTTCACCTTGGGTTTATCCCTTTGGATAAACTTTCATGGCCATTTCCTTCTCCATTTTAGGTAAGTTTTCAACTATTATCTCCTCAAGTATTTTCTCGTGGCCTTTCTTTTTGTCTTCTTCTTCTGAGACTCCTATGATTCAAATGTTGGGGCATTTAACATTGTCCCAGAGGTCTCTGAGGTTGTCTTCATTTTTTTCTTTTTTCCTCTCTACTTATTTCCACCATTCTATCTTCCACATCACTTATCCTATCTTCTGCCTCAGTTATTCTACTGTTGTTTCCCTCCAGAGTGCTTTTTATTTCAGTTATTGCATTGTTCATTATTGATGGACTTTTTAAATTTCTTATAGGCCCTTGATAAATATTTCTTTCATCTTCTCAATCCTTGTCTCTAATCTGTTTATCTGTAACTCCATTTTGTTTTCAAGATTTTGGATCATTTTTGCTGCCATTATTCTCAATTATTTTTCAGGCAGACTCCCTGTCTCCTCTCTTATTGTTTGGTTTGGTGGGCATTTATCATGTTCCTTTACCTGCTGAATATTTCTCTGCCTTTTCATCTTGTTTATATTGCTATATTAGGGGTGCTCTTTTTGTAGGCTTGAAGTTTGTGGCTCCTCTTTATTGTGAAAATTGCTACCTGCGGGTGGGGTTGGCCTAGTACCTTGTCGAGGTTTTCTGGTTACAGGAGCTTGTGTCTCTGTTCTGGTGGGTGGAGCTGGATCCGTTCTCTCTGGAAGGCAGTGAAGTGTTCAGTAGTGAGTTTTTGGGGTGTTTATGGGTTTGGCTTGGATTTGGGCAGCCTGTATTTGAATGTTCAGTGGTGTATTCCTGCTTTGCTGGGGAATTAGTGTGATATGTCTTGCTCTTGAACCTGTTGGCTCATAGGTGGAGCTTGGTTTCAGTGTAGATATGGAAGCTTTTGGATAAGCTCTTGTCTATTAATGCTCACTGAAGTTGGAATTCTCTGAAGTTCTCAAGTTTTGGAGTTAAGCCTCCTGCCTCTGGCTTTCACTCATATTCTTGCAGTAGCCTCAAGAGTTCTCCATCCATACAGCACAGCTGATAAAACGTCTAGGTTAATGGTGAAAAGATTCTTCACAGTAAGGGACTCCCAAAGAGGTTCAGAGTTACACGTAGAAGATAAGGTGGAGGAGGGAGATAGAGGTGATCAGGAGGAGAAGAGGGGGAGTCAAAGAGGGAGAGAGCAATGTAGCCAGTAATCAATTCCCTATGTGCTCTCCACAGTCTGGAACACCCAGAGAGATTCAAAGATTTAAGAAGAGAAGAGAGGGGGAGGGAGAAGATAGAGGTGACCAGGGGGAGAAAGGGAGAGTCAGAAGGGGAGAGGGCAATCAAGCCAGTAATCACCCCTAAGTGAAAATGGATATTGAAGATTAGATTCTTAAAGGTACTACATTGATAACAAATAGGAAAAAAGCAAAGATTAAAAACCTAGAGTAGAGGTTAGACTCTCGAAGATACAATATTAAACAAAACATCATCACAAAAATTATAAAATATATATATGAAATTTGGTTTTAAAAATATTTTTTATTTTTTATTTCATTGCAAAAAAATTTTTACAAGGTAATAGTAGCTTGTAAAAATGAAAATAAAGGAGTAATAAAGAACTTAAAATTTTAAAAAAGATAATAGTAAATATATCTAAGAATTTCTTTGAAGCTGTTGTGGGCAGTGTGGGGTCAGTTCAGTTTCAGCTTACTTCTGCTGAAGTTCTAAAGTCCCTTTCCAATGTTTAGTCAGTATTAACTGTTTTTATCTGTTGGTTTTTACCTGTCAAGTGACAGGTTAAAAAACAAAAAAGTGACAGGTTTTTACCGTCAATTCCAGAATGGTTCCCTCTTCTTTGTTTATTTTGATTTCCTCTGTTTAGAAGTCTCTTTAGTGTCTAATTTCTGCTCCGACACAAGGGGGCAAAGGTGGTCAGTTATTTAGGCTCACTTGTTCCGTTGTGTTGTGGGGAGGGAGGAGCACTGCAAACAAATGTCACTGGTGTGTGTGTCGGGGGGCAGGGTGGGGAATAGTCACAGTGTCTGGGTTTGCCCCAGCTCACAGTGGAGTGCTCTTTCTGGGTCTACACTGCTTAGGCTCCAGGTTGCTCTGCAGGGGTGCTTCCAAAGCAGGCCCTAAGTTTTGTGCACTTCCTGGACCTAAGCAGCTCAGGTTCAGGATCTCAGGTACTCCACAAGGGCATAGACTCAGTTGGCATGTGTTTCATGCCTTTCCCAGGTCCAAGCAGCTCAGGTAACCAGCTTGGTGAGCTCGCTGTCCAAGCTGGGCCATGCATCTTAATCACCTCCCCAGTCTGGGCCACTCCATTTCCTGGGTGCACTGCAAGAGCCCGATCTCAGGTGTGCCATGTGTCTCCTCTGGGGAGCTGATCTCAGGCTGCAACTCTCCTTGCAGATATCAACCGTGCAGGATTCTGGGAAGATGTGGTTAGCAACTGGGAACCTGCTCACAGTTTGGTGTAGGATGCCATTTCTAGGGCCAAGACTACCCCTTGCTTCCTGCTCTGGTTGTTGCACACCTGCCTCTCTGCCTCCTATGGGGAGAGGGGCCTGTACACAGTCAGCTAGCTCTCCTATGGTATTTGCTCAGTCCTTTGTTCTGTGAGCAAGCCAGGCTGCATTAGGTTAGAGCCTTTCACATGAAGGTTCTCTTTTTTTTTTCTCTCTGGCTATCCCACAGTTTGGGTTGCTGTCTCTCGTTAGGCTCCCTCAGATTGTCCTCAGGGCATTCAGGCCTGTCCTTACCCTAACCATGTAGCTTGTGTCTCTCTGTCCAGCCCTCACCGGTTGGTGGCCTATGGGAACAAAGACCTGATGGGCATGAGGGGAGAGACCTTGTCATATGGATGACTGAGCGGAAAATTCTTATTGTAAAGCTGGTTTGGTAGTGCTGAATTCTCTCAACTTTTGTTGGTCTGGAAAGGTTTCATACCTTCATGAAATACTAATTAGAGTCTTGTTGGGTAGAGAATTCTTGGTTGTAGGTTCTTCCAGTAGTCATGTACAGATGTGAGAGTTGGATCATCTCTGATGGCAGAAAGTGAAGAGGAGCTAAAGAGCCTCTTGAGAGTAAAAGAGGAGAGTGAAAAAGCTGACTTAAAACTCAACAGTCAAATAACTGAGATCATGGCATCCTGTCTCATCACTTCATGACTAATAGATGGGGAAACAATGGAAACAGAGGCAAATTTTATTTTCTTGGCTCCAAAATCACTGCAGGTGGTGACTGCAGGGGTGAAATTAAAACATGCTTGATCCTTGAAATCTGTGACAGCCCTAGCCCTAGGGTTAAAAAGCAGAGACATCACTTAGCTGACAAAGATGCATACAGGTAAAACTGTGGTTTGTAGACTTTGTTGAGAAATCAGCTGATAATCTGATGTGAGCTCCTCTGTATGTTATTTGTTGTTTTCCTCTTGTTGTTTTTAATATTTTCTTTGTTTTTAATTTTCATCATTTTTATTAATATGCATCTTGCTGTATTATGTATTACCCCTTGGGGTTTTACTGTTTTTTTTTTTAAACAGAACAATGATTATTTTTTAATTTCTTTTTTTAAAAGTGTGTCTATTTAATGGAGTAAGCTGACACATACTTGTAAACCAAAAATGCAGCTTCTTAAGCATTTGGTAATATAGAAAAACCTCCCTGCCACCAACATTATGGCCATCTTACTCTCACGTAGAATTACTGTCATCTCCCTCCCAGGCATGTCCTTACCCTCTATCAAAAAAGAGACCATAGTACTGTACAAAACATGGAGGCAGAGCCGGTTTCTTAGTGGGCTTGCCCCAGAGACTGCTGAAGCAGGTGGGCAGCAACACCAAACCCAACTCGGTGCCTGGGTTGGCCTGACCAGGCACTCTGGCATCTACAGAAGCAAGGGTGTTCTCTCTCCATCTGGCTGTTCCTTCTGGAAGAGCCCTTTGCTCTGGGCTAATCAGCTGTAGGGCCACTCTCTCAGTGGAGGGATGTGGTAGTTGGTGTCCAAGAATGTTTGTCACTCTGCGCTCATGCTCTTGCTTTCATAACTTATATGATTGGGGAAGGAAAAATAGCTGCCCTCTTTCTCTTTAAATCTGTAGCATAATTCCATTTACAGCCACCATCTGGTATACTGCCAGGATAATAAAGTCACTCATTTGGAAAGGAATATTCATGAAAACTCTGCAGAAATCCACGTGGAGAGCTCTCCTGAGTATACCTTCAAAGTGATGTAAAAAAGGCTTATGTACAGGTAACTGTCCATGGCCAAGACCACCAAATAGGAGCCAATGAATCCACAACTCAGGATATTCAGTATTCATAAGCAGCCTGTGAAAACAACTGGAATGAAAATGGCTATACAAGAGAAGGTCACCCAGAATGCTGTGTCGACATGGAAAAATCTTTGGGTTTCTCAGGGGGGTGAAGAAAACTAGTGTTGCAGTGAGGAAGCCCAGCACCAGTATGACACACAGCATGCAGAGCATGATTCATAGGAATCACCACCAAGTAGCTACCAAGGAAATTCCACTGATGCTTCCAGCTATGGCCCTCACAATCGGCCAGACATCATACTTACTAGGTGTCATGAAATAGTGCATGCAAAGCTGGTGCTCTGGGACAACCCAGAGGGAAGGGATGGGGAGGGAGGAGGTAGGGGGATTCAGGATGGGGGACACACATACACCCCTGGCTGATTTATGCCAATGTATGGCAAAAACCACCATAATATTCTAAAGTAATTATCCCCAAATAAAACAAATTATTTATTTAAAAAAGAAGAATCCCATGAAGATAAAGCCTACAAAAAATAGTTTTGTTTTTCAGAATTTGTATCCAAAGAAAGAGATGAAGAGCCTAAGCAGGGCAAAAAGAATCAAGAAGACTTTGGTAGACACTCTTCCAAGGGAAGAACAATTACCCTCCTCTGCTCAAAGCTGCATGCATACATGTGAGCAGGGACATAAGCAATGGATGTGTTTAGAAATGGAACCTAAATGATGACGTTGAAAATTACACCTTGTCTTCAAAGAGAAGGAAACACTTATCATCAGCTGTTAGGGTGACCACCTTTACAGCATTGGCCTGTACTTGAGGCACCTCGGCCATCCTGTGTAGGTGCCTCATCAACGCCTCTTCATTGTGGTCCTTCTCTGGCAGAAACAACTGATAGGTGTCACACTGCAACGTCCACGTGGAGCCTGGACCCATCTTGATGTCACATAGCAGAGGATCTGTGTCTCTTGCATAGCCTAGATTTGCTGGAACAAATTTTACAGTTGTTTCAAAGAAATTATACTCCAAGTAAATACTAGCATCAATATCGATTTCAAATTCCAAATTATAGCCACCAGGGATAGGATCAATTGCCAAGTAGGAAAGTGGAATGGCTACATTTTTCGACAGGCTCAAGGTCTAACATCTGCAAGTGCCATGTGCACATACACTGCTGACAAAGGACTGGTTTCCATTGTTGCTGCTGCTGCTAAGTCGCTTCAGTCATGTCCGACTCTGTGCGACCCCATTCCTGGGATTCTCCAGGCAAGAACACTGGAGTGGGTTGCCATTTCCTTCTCCAATGCATGAAAGTGAAAATTGAAATTGAAGTCACTCAGTCGTGTCTGACTCTTACTGAGCCCGTGGACTGAAGCCTACCAGGCTCCTCTGTCCATGGAATTTTCCAGGCAAGAGTACTGGAGTTGGGTGTCATTGCCTTCTCCAGGTTTCGATTAGATGAGAGTAATTAGACCAGAGTCCAAGAATGGAAACAAGTCCTTTGTCATTGCCATCCTGGAGGTATTAGGAAGGATTGTCTCAGAAAAAGAAATTGTTCTTTTCTGATACTGAGTGTATTTGGAAAATAACGAAGTGATATTGCTGGAAATATGACCCAAAATATCTCCCTCCGGGAAGCTATTGAGCTCCAGGTATCTAAATTCCCCCACAGAAAATTTAAGGAGGGTTACTGAAGCCAGCATCGCAAGAAGCAAAAGCCCATGGAGCCCCATCACTGTCTTGCCAGTCTACCCCAGGGTGCCTGCACTCAGATGCACTCAGGTGCTCCCCAGATGCACTCACTGCACACCTGCCAACCCTGCAGAGCCTGTGCACCCCCAGCCCAGCAGAGGATTCCAGTACCCCTCCTTGGATTTATCCCACCTGGGACTCCGTGCTTCCTGAACTTGGTTGACTATTTCCTTTTCCATGTTAGGGAAGTTTTCATCTCTTATCTTTTCAAATATATTCTCAGTTCCTTTCTCTCTCTCTCTGGCTCTGGGTCCCCTATAGTTTGAATGTTGGTATGTTTAGTGTTGTCTGAGAGGTCTCTTGGGCAACTTTTACATTATTATTTTTTTTCCTATATTCAGTTCTACAGCAGTCGTTTCCACCATTTTGTCCTCTAGGTCATTTATCCATTCTTCTGCCTTATTCTGTTACTGATTCCTTCTAATGCATTATTTAGCTTACTCTGTTTGTTCCTTACTTTTTCTAGGTCTTTAATAAACAATTTTTGCATCTTCTCAATCTTTGCCTCCATTCTTTTTCTGAAATCCTGGATCATCTTCACTATCACTATTCTGAATTCTTTTTTCTACAAGGTTTCCTATCTCTACTTGATTTGTTGTTTTTCTGGGGTATTAATTGTATTTTAATATGGAACAAAACTCTCTTGCTTTTTCATCCTGGTTAACTTCCTGTGATGTGGTTTTTGTTCTAGACACCATGGGGTTGTTTCTTCCTCTTTCTTCTTCTGCCTGCCCTTTGATAGATGAGGCTAACAGGCTTGTGTAAACTTCCTGATGGGAAGGACTTGTTGGGGAAAACTGGGTCTTTCTGGGGTGGGCAGGGCCTTACTAACTATAACTTTTATATGGTTATACACTAATGGGTGGGGTTGTGTCCCCTTTTCAGTTTTTTGCCTGAGATGTCCTAGCTCTTGGTGAACACGCTTTATGGTAGGGTTAGTATGGACTTCCAACCTTCCAGGACAACTGCTGCCAGTCCCCCCTTGTCTGTAGTGAGCCCCAGCTGAAACAGACCTCCACTGGAGATCCTGCAACCCTAGCAGATAGTTTTGATTCGGTGTCCTGCGGGGTCACTGCTCCTTTCCTCTGGGCCTTGGTGTAAGATTTTGTTTGTGCCCTCCAAGACTGGAGTCTCTATTTCTCTTTTCTCCAGTACTGTGTTTTGTTTTCAATTATCTCTAGGTATTTTTTATTTCCCCTTTGATTTCTTCTGTGATTTATTTGCTGTTTAGTTGTACATTGTTCTGCCTCCATGTTTGTATTTTTCTCATAGCACTGTGGCTGTAGATGTATGGTATGATTTCACTTTTCATAATTTATGAAAGCTTGTGGCTCAGCCTCATCTTATTGATTTTTTAATCAATATGTAATGTCCTCCATTGTGTCCTGTAATCGTCTTTATTTTAGTCTACTTTAAGTATTGCTGCTCCAGCTTCCTTTTGATTTCAGTATGCATGGAATGTTTTTTCTGCCCTATCACTTTAAGTCTGTATGTTATCTCTAGGTCTGAAATGAGCCTCTAGCAAGCACTGTATATTAGGGTCTTGATTTTGTATCCATTCAGCTAGTCTGTCTTTGTTGGGAGCATTTAACTTGTTTTGTCTAAAATAATTTATGTCTATATTCTTATTGCTCTTTTCTCAGTTGTTTTGGGCTCATTTTTGGAGGTCTATTAGTAATGACCAGGCAAGTGAATCTGTGTTAAATTTCTATTTATTTTTTACACCAAGAAAAGTAAAAATTTTTGGCACCACTGGGAACATATTTATAAGCTTTCTTTTCCATTCAGTATTTTCAGTAGATATGTTTACTTAGTAGGCTTACACACTACTAAGGATATCACCTCTTGCTTTCTTGGTATTTTTTTTTTTCCCTTGGTATTTTTAATTAAATATAGATTGTAATTGGAAATAATATATATTCTCTTTCTGCCCTTTTTTTTCTTTCTGCTTTTTAAATTCTGACTTTCCACAGAATATCCCAAGAAGCTGGTGGAGGAGTAGGAGGAGGAGACCACTTTCTCCCCTATAAATTCATCAAAAGATCATTTGAGCGCTGAGCAACTTCCACAAAACAACTTCTAAATGCTGGCAGAGGACACCAGGCACCCAGAAAGGCAGCCCATTCTCTTTAACCTCAGTCATCAAACACAAACTGATGATTGAGTTTGAAGGAACTCCATCTAACTGATATCTGTGCTTTGCTAAACCACCTAGCACTGAATTGCTGTGAGCGCTGTGAGAAAGCCACAGTACTAATTCCATTAATATAAACATTTATACTTTACCCATGATCTGTATTTGCTGGGATTGTGGTAAAAACTTGTTTTTTCAAAGAGAAAAGAATTAAAAGAAAGGAGGTCAACTTCAGAGACCTCCGGGACAATGTTAAACTATCCAACATTAGAATCATAGGAGTCCCAGAAGAAGAAAACAAAAAGAAAGCCCATGAGAAAATACTTGACTAGACAATATTTGAAAAATTCCCTAAAATGGGGAAGGAAACAGCCACCCAAGTCCATAAAACCTGAGTCCCAAACAGACTAAACACAAGATACCTGTTAATCAAAATAATGAAGATCAAACAAAGAGCAACTATTAAAAGCATGAAGGGAAAAGGAACAAATAACACACAAGGGGATTCCCAAAATGAAAACAGCTGAGCTTTCAATAGAAACAATTCAGGCCAGAAGGGAAAGGCAAGACATACTTAAAAGTGATGAAAGAGAAAAACTTACAACCCAGATTACAGTACCAGCAAGGATCTCATTCAAATATGAAGGAGAAATCAAAAGCTTTACAGATAAGCAAAAGCTGAGAGAATTCAGCACCACCAAACCAGCTCTCCAACAACTGCTAAATGATCTTCTCTAGACAGGTAACACAGAAAAGGTGTATAAACTCAAACCCAAAACAACAAAGTAAACAACAGGATTATCAGTTGATTTACCTTAAATGTAAATGGGTGATATAATGTAAAAGTCAAGGCTATCGTTTTTCCAGTGCTCAGGTATGGATGTGAGTTGGACTGTGAAGAAAGCTGAGCGCCAGAGAATTGATGCTTTTGAATTGTGGTGTTGGAGAAGACTCTTGAGAGTCCCTAGGACTGCAAGGAGATCCAACCAGTCCATCCTAAAGGAAAGCACTCCTGAATATTCAATGGCAGGACTGATGATGAAACTGAAACTCACAATACTTTGGCCACCTGATGCAAAGAACTGATTCATGTGAAAAGACCCTGATGCTGGGAAAGATTGAAGGCAGGAGAAGGGGAGGACAGAGGATGAGATGGTTGGATAGCATCAACAACTCAACAGAAATGAGTTTGAGTAAGCTCCAGGAGTTGGTAACAGACAGGGAGGCCTGGCCGTGGTATAGTGGTGGGGTCAACATGAGCCGGACACGTGTTCATGGGCTGCAGCATGTGGATTTCCCGAGCTTTGCACTGCCTTGTCTCATCCATCTTTGGTTACCTGTGATGCCTTTCATTTGGCTTCTGGCTTCACTGGGAGTGTCCTTCAGGACAACATGACAGTGTGGTTCAGCTGCGAAGTACTCTTTCTCCTCATGGTTTGCGTTCATATTTTATTTTCTAATGGCATAAAAACTTAAAAAAAATAGATTCAACTATCTTTACAGAATACATAAAGTATCCTGTGTCCTTGGTTTAAAAGAATCCATGTAAAAATACACCTGTAAAAGTTCTTCCTTCTTTTAATCCTTTTCTTTTTAAAAAGATAACAGTCTCAGCATGCTTTCCATTGCATGCTTAGCTGGAGAAAGGTACAGGTAGGTGTCCCATTTCCCAGCCACTTTTCAAAGATGCCGACTTGTTTATAAAAGCAGGTACCCAGTCATATTTACAAGGACATTCCTGTTTAACCTGTTCCTTTGGTTGGAAAAGGGACTAACCACAGGGTTTGAACTTCTCTAGGTGCTACAGACCCTCCCCTTACTCTGCCTCCCCAGCTGGTCTGGGAATAAGGGCAGGCTACTGACCTGTGATGTCTCAGAGGGGGACCCTCCTTCCCACCTTTCCACTAGTTGAGTTTCACTGTTCTACTTGTTCACCTGGGTATCACAGGAGAGTAGCAGACAGTGGAAACCACTGTCAGACCAGAGTCATGGTGGTGAAGGTGTAGAAAGGTCCAACCCATGCTGGGAGAAAATTTTCAGAAAAAAAGCAAGTCCCAAGAATGTTTAGCTGGTAGTGTCTGGATCAGTGATGAGGCAGTGATTGCTAAAGTCCCAGTTCTAATCTGGACAGATGCCAAGGGACTCTGTCCCTGGTGGTTGGGGCTCAGAACAGATGTCTCAAACCTGGCTCTCCCCTCCCCACACATGCAATGTGAGCTACCTTGTTCTGTGAGATCCTGGTGACTAAAGTTCTTTGCACTTCGTGTCTGCAGGACAGACCTCATCACTCCCACAAAGTCCCCAAAACCAGTATTTCCTTCAGCCTTTTCTATCACAGTCAACAGGATCCTCAAAACAAGAGGCAGAATCTTCTACAACCAATCCAACCATAGGGCAAAAAAGAGAGAATTTCAGTCTTACTCTTTGTCAGGCAGAGTAGGGGCTGCCTGTACTGTTTTCTTAAGGGCATGCTCAGTAGGATATATGCAACTGTAATTTAACATCTTTGAGGAGTGTTCCTTTTAGAAAACTCTCCCTTATCTTACTGAACATCACACTGGCAACAAAAGGCTGAAAATGCTCATGAAACCGCAAGAAAAAACCATTCAAGTCTGGTTATTTTTCTAAGTAACTTCCATTAAAGGGAAAAATGTGCAACATGCATTTACTATTATAATATTGTTCAGAAATTTGACTATCTGTAGTTTACCTATTCACGCCTTCTCCAATTTACTTTCACAACATATGATCATTTACTCTCATATTTTTGCTTTTTAAAAGACTGTCTTAGAGTTGAAATCATATAGTCTGTACACCTTTCACATTGACTTCTTTAACTTAGTCATCTAATTTAAGGTTGGAACATCTTTTCATGTCTTTGTAGCTCATTTCTTCCAATCACCAAACAATACTCCATTGAATGGATGAACCATACCAGTAAGTGTATCCATGTACCCATTGAAGGTTGTTTCATTACTCCCAATTTTGAGCAATTATGAATAATGGTGCTATTAACATTCATTTGTAGGTTTTTAAAAAATTGTTTGAATGTTGTTAATTTATAATGTTATGCTGGTTTGGTGGAAGTTTAAGAATTTTTATTAGCGTAGAGTTGATTTACAATGTTGTGTTTGTTTCAGTGCATGGGTTTTTCTTTTAACCCATATCTTAACTCATTTTAACATATCTCTTAACTCATTTAAAATTTAGAATGACTCAATGAAAGTATGAGCCATGCTGTGCAAGATAAACATGTCACAGTGGAGAGTTCTAACAAAATGTGATCCACTGGAGAAGGAAATTACAAACCACTCCAGTATTCTTGTCACAAGTACCTCATGAACATGAACAGTATGATAAGGAAAAAAGATATGACACTAGAAGGTGATGCCCTCAGGTTGGTAAGTGTCCAGTATGCTACTGAGGAAGAGTGGAGAAACAGCTCCAGAAAAAATGAAGTGTATAGGCCAAACTGAAACTATGCTCAGTTGTGGATGTTTCTGGTAGTGAAAGTATTATATCATAAAGAACAATATTACATAGGAACCTGGAATGTTAGGTCAATCAATCAAGATAAATAGGTCACGGTTCAGCAGTAGATGGCAAGAGTGAACATCAACATCTTAACAATCAGTGATATAAAATGAACAGGAATGGGCAAATTAATTCAGATGACCATTATATCTACTATTTTGGGCAAGAATCCCTTAGAATAAAGGGAATAGCTTTTGCAGTGAATAAGAGTCCAAAATGCAGTACTTGGGTGCAACTGGGTAAAAGACAGAATGATCTTGGTTCATTTCCCAGGCAAACCACTCAACATCACAGTATGCCCCAATCACTAATGTTAAAGAAGCTGAAGTTTAACAGTTTTTTGAGGATCTATAAGACCTTCTAGTTTTAACACCAATAAAAGAAGTCAAGAGATACCTAGAGTAACAGTTATGTTTGGCCTTGGTGTACAAAATGGTAACAGGATTTTTGCCAAGAGAATGCATTGGTCGTAACAAACACTCTCTTCCAACAACACAAGAGATGACTCTACACATGGACATCACCAGATGGCTAATACTGAAATCAGATTATTTTATTTGCAGCTGAAGACAGAGAAGCTCTAAACAGTCAGCAAAAACAAGTCCTAGAGTTGTCTGTGGTTTAGATCATCAGATCCTTATAGCAAAATTCAGACTTAAATTTTAAAAAGGAGGAAAAATCAGTAGGCCATTCAGATATGACCTAAATCAAATCCTTTGTGTTTATACAGTGGAGGTGACAAACAGATTAAAGGGATTAGATCAGGTAGACAGGATGCCTGGAAAACTATGGACAGAGGTTCATAACACTGTAAAGGAGTCAGTAACCAAAAAAAATTTCAAAGCAAAATAAACACAAATATGCAAAACTGTTGTCTAAGGAGGTTTTAAATATAGCTGAGAAAAGAAGAGAAGTGAAAAGCAAAAGAGAAAGGGAAATATATCCCAACTGAATGCAGTGTTGAATGCAAATAATACCTAGGAGAGACAAGAAAGCACTCTTAAGTGGAAAAAAAAAAAAAAGGAAAAAAAAGAACAACAATACAATGTGAAGGACTAGAGATCTCTTCAAGAAATTGAAGATATCAAGGAAACACGTTATAGAAGGATAGGTATGATGTAAAGAGCTGCCTCTTGGAAAAGACACTGATGCTGGGAAAGACTGAAGGCAGAAGATGGAGAAGACAAAAGATAAGATGGTTGGATGGCATCACTGATTCAATGGACATTAATCTGAGCAAATCCCAGGAGACAGTGAACGACAGGGAAGTAAGGCATAATGCAGTACCTGGGGTTGGACATGACTTAGCGAATGAACAACTTCCAAAATTGCTTTTGATCAATTCTCTCCCATCTTTCTGTCATTTGACTTTTATGTGATACACTTTTAAAACTGATCATTGTCCAAAACTGCAACTAGCTTTGAACAACCACCTACAATAGGATGCTTGCACCCAATGAAAAAAGATACATACATTTCAAAGACAAAAAGAGCCGTGACAAAATGGTAGAAGGCAATCATGATAAAATCAAATCACATACCTGTTGGGTGGATTACCTACACTCTACAGAACAACAAAACGAAATAGTTCTCCCACTGTTGTTAAAGTTCTGGGTCTAATGTCAGGCTTCTTAATCTGGGGATCCAACAGATAATACTAGGAATTCCCATAAAATCGTAATTTTGATTCCCATAAAGTCTTTGGGATTTGATTCAAGGGCTTCCACAGGACTGAGGAAACCAAGGCTCACTCTTGGGAGTGCACAAACAGAATCCTGTGTGCACCAAGACCCAGAGAAAAGGTTCAGACCTCACAGGAGTCTGAACCAGACCTACCTCTTAGTATCTGAGGATCTCCTTTGGAGGCATGAGTTGGTAGGGGCTCACCACAGGGGTAGGGGTACTGGCTGCAGCAGTCCTGGAAGATACATCTTGGCGTAAGTCCTCTTGGGGCTTGCCTTTAACCCTATTATAGAGCCTGTTAGACCTCAGTGCTGGGTCACCTCAGGCCAAAGGACTAACAGGGAAGGGGCACAACCCCATCCATCATGGATTATTGGACTAAAGTTCTAATGAGCACAGCCCTATGCACCAGAGCAAGATCCAGTTTTTTTTTCCCACTGCCTTATCCACCAGAGGGCAGACAGGAGGAGGGAGAATGACCAAAATCCCAAGTTCTATAACAAAAACCCTATTACAAAAAGTTAAATAGGATGGAAAAGCAGAAGGTTATGGTCCAGATGAAGTGACAAAATAAAACCCCAGAAAGACAACTGAATGGAGACAAGCAACATTCCAGAAAAACAATTCAAAATAATGACATTGAAGATGATCCAGGATCTACAAAAAAAGAATGGAGAAGATACAAAAGATGTTCTAAGAAGGTTGAGAACCAAAGAATGTATACTTTCAAACTGTGGTGCTGGAGAAGGCTCTTGATGACAAGGCTCCTTGGACAACAAGGAGATCAACCCAGTCCATCCTAAAGGAAATCAACCCTAAATACTCACTGGAAGGACTGATGTTGAAACTGAAGCTCCAATACTTTGGCCACCTGATGAGAAGAGCTGACTCATTAGAAAAGACCCTGATGCTGGGAAAGTCTGACAGCAGGAGAAAGGGGCAAGAGTATGAGATGGTTGAAAAGCATCGATACAACTGACATGATTTTCAGCAAATTCCAGGAGATAGTGAAGGACAGGGAAGCCTGGCATGGTGCAGTCCATGGGGCCAGAGTTGGACTGGGTGACTCAACAACCATTGATATCTAAAGCCATGCTTGGTGCCCTGTTTTGGGCAGCATAGTATCCAGATGCAACTTGCTATCACTCTCCATGAAGGGCTGGTGAAGCCAGTATGAGGTTTGGTCAGCAGTGGGTGCAAGCTCGTTACTGATGGTACACTTTAGGATGAGCTCTGCCATGTACATGTCAGAAAGCTTTCAGAAAATCTAATTAAAACTGTACTATAGACCATGTGTGAAATTGAGGGGAGGGGGTGCATGTTTTTCTCTTCTCAAAAGTGGTAATTGCCACAACAGTTCACAATTTTCTTAGCAGTTGCTGCTTTCTCTATTCTTATCTGTATTTTGGACAAACCATTTAAGGTGGCCTCACCCAGCATCTCAGGTTTCTTAATATGTTGAAGATCCATCTTTTCCACATTTTCATTGGAGAGAAGGCTGCTGCTCTCTAATGCTATTTTTACCTTTACTCCATAAACTGACTTTCAGTTAGGCAGTATTTGCATCAGCAAAACCTGCCTCATCGAAATTTCCTATTTCAGGTTAAATTGTGTCCACCAGATGGTTAGCCTTAACTTATCTTGCATTAAAAGGTAAGACATCTTTCATTGGCTTGCAATGCCAAGAGTGTTTGCAATTATTATATAGGCAGACTATAGCTCAGGAATAGTTGGACGTAGGAGATGCATAAGGCCTATGGAAAGAGACCTGGAGATACCATGTTATCCGAGTGTAAAACTGTACCTAAAATTCTATGAATTAACCAAATTGTAAGTTTCCAGGGATACTTTATAAAAATACAAATTTAAAATAGTCTAAAACCTAAAGTCTTGGAACATCCTTGCTTCTCCAGTGGCTAAGACTCTATACTCCCATTGTAGATCCCCCCCCCAAGTTCATTCACTGCTGCGTGATTTAAATCCTGTATGCGTAAGAATTTGCAAGCTGCAACTAAATATCCCTGCATTCCACAACTAAGACCTACTGCAGCCAATAAAAAGAAGAAAAATAAAAAAGTACTTCCACACAATGGAGTAATATCCAGTTTTTAAAAAATAGTAAAACACCAAATAGCTGACTTGTCATGATTTCCATTGTATACTTTATACAGTGTTACATGAACAAGGCTACATTACATATAAGGAAGATGAAACAAAGTACATCTGTCTGCTCAAGTGTGCAAATAAAAATGTATCAAGAATAAACTAGAGACTAAAGGGATCAGCTTATTTCAGGGAATAGCTGAGAAGAAAAGTGGAAAAATTATTGAATAGAGAGTGATACTTTTCTGACACTGTCATGCAATTATTCTTATAAATGTTTCCTATATATCACATATTCCTCCTATAAAATTACAGTACACTATGCTGTTAGAGGAGCCCAAAACAGAAGATAAAAAATGACACAAGAAACTAAATGAATAACAAGCCCACTGAATGGATGGGGGTGGGGTGGAGGGGGAAAGGAATATCCTAATTAACCTTGGTAAATAGCTTAGATTCTGTAAAGCTCAAGTTAAAAAGATCTGTGAACAAAGATGACTCAATTATACTTCTAGTATAGGATACAATTTGAAACTACTTTATATGGATATCAGAGTGGAAAAAATAAGTCACAGATAATTTGAGCCTGGTTCTTTTGGGGGGGGGGCAGGGTGGTAGGGGGGAGTGTACCTATTTACTGAAAAGAGTTTAAAAGAAATAACACCCTAGAGGAATGAATGCACTTGAGCCAAAATACTGGTTTCTGTGTCATTCTATAATGAAGATTACAGGATTCACTGGAGAAACAGCTGATCAGGAGTAGGAAAATATTTGTAAGGAAAATATAAGATGAAACTGGAACATCTTATGAAGCCAGAAAATAAGGAAACATTTAAAGAAGCAAGGAAAGAAAGGCATATTATAAGGCAAAAAGAATTATAAAAAATGATAGAGGTAGAATTATCAAAAAAGATAGAGGTAGAGATAGGTAGACTTTAAAGACCAAGAAAGAACTCAAGCTTCAGCTCAATAGGTTGACTGTATAAAAAACGAGATTAAACAGGATCCAGAATCTCATAATACAATACCCAAATTCTAATATGTAATAGAAAACTCATCTCTTACAAATATGCTAATATATCAGAAAATGGATCAAATTTTAGTGAATGGATATCAATCCCAAAATGAATTAAATGTTTGAAGTATCAGAATTTAAAATAAGCTACCATATAAGTACTTCAAAAGTACTTACAGATCTCTTCAAATAACAGAAAATTTCAACAACAAAAATGCTAAATGCAAATTATAGAGCTGAAAAATAAATCAAATAAGAAATATACTGGCCCAGTAACAAACCATAAGAGATAAGAAAAATTCAATGAACACAGTTAGATTCTGATGATAATCCAGAGCTGTACAAGGATGAATAGAACAGATTAGCAGGGATCACTGGGATTATAACACACAGCTGGTCAACACTGAAATCAGACTGATTATATCTTTTGCTGCCAAAGATGGAGAAGCTCTATACAGTCAGAAAAACAAGACTGGAGATTGACTGTGGCTCAGATCAAGACTCATTGCCAAATTCAGACTGAAATTGAAGAAAGTGGGGAAAACCACCAGACCATTCAGGTACGACCTAAATCAAATCCCTTCTGACTATCTAGTGGAAGTGAGAAATAGATTTAAGGGACCAGAGATGATAGAGTGCCTGATGAACTATGGACGGAGGTTTGTGACATTGTATAGGAGACAGGGATCAAGACCACCCCCAAGAAAAAGAAATGCAAAAAGGCAAAAGGGCTGTCTGAGGCCTTACAAACAGCTGTGAAAGAAAGGAAATGAAAAGCAAAGGGGAAAAGGAATGATATATCAATTTGAATGCAGAGTTCCAAAGAATAGCCAGGAGAGATGAGAAAGTCTTCCTCAGCGATCAATGCAAAGAAATAGAGGAAAATAATAGAATGGGATAGACTAGAGATCACTTCAAGAAAATTAGATACCAAGGGAACATTTCATGCAAAGATGGGCTCAATAAAGGACAGAAATGGTATGGACCTGACAGAAACAGAAGATTATAAGAGGTGGCAACAATAAACAGAAGAACTGTGTAAAAAAGATCTTCACGACCCAGATAATCATGAGTGTGAGTGATTCACACTCACCTAAAGCCGAACATCCTAGAACATGAAGTCAGTTGGGCCTTAGGAAGCATCACTATGAACAAAGCAAGTGCAAGTGATGGAATTCCAGCAGAGCTATTTCAAATCCTAAAAGATGATGCTGTGAAAGTGTTGCACTCAAAATGCCAGCAAATTTGGAAAACTAAGCAGTGGCCAAAGGACTGGAAAAGGTCAGTTTTCATTCCAATCCCAAAGAAAGGCAATATCAAAGAATGCTCAAACTACCACACAATTGCACTCATCTCACACGCTAGTAAAGTGATGCTCAAAATTCTCCTAGTCAGGCTTCAGCAATACATGAACCGTGAACTTCCAGATCTTCAAGCTGGTTTTAGAAAAGGCCAAGGAACCAGAGATCAAATTGCCCACATCTGATGGATCATCAAAAAAAAGCAAGAGAGTTCCAGAAAAACATCTATGTCTGCTTTATTGACTATACCAGAGCCTTTGACTCTGGGGATCACAACAAACTGTGGAAAATTCTGAAAGAGATGTAGATATCAGACCACCTGACCTGCCTCTTGAGAAATCTGTATGCACGTCAGGAAGCAACAGTTAGAACTGGACATGGAACAACAGACTGTTCCAAATAGGAAAAAGAGTACAGTAAGGCTGTATACTGTCATGCTGCTTATTTAACTTATATGCAGAGTACATCACGAGAAACGCTGGCCTGGTGGGAGTACAAGCTAGAATCAAAATTGCCAGGAGAAATTTCAATAACCTCAGATGTGCAGATGACACCACCCTTATGGCAGAAAATGAAGAAGAACTAAAGAACCTCTTGATTAAAGTGAAAGAGGAGAGTGAAAAAGTTGGCTTAACACTCAACCTTCAGAAAACTAAGATCATGGCATCTGGTCCCATCACTTCATGGCAAACAGATGGGCAACAGTGGAAACAGTGGCTGACTTCATTTTTCTGGGCTCCAAAATCACTGTGGATGGTGACTGCAGCCATGAAATTAAAAGATGCTTCCTCGTTGGAAGGAAAGTTATGATCAACCTAGACAGCATATTACAAAGCAGAGACACTACTTTGTCAACAAACATCCATCTAGTCAAGGCTATGGTTTTTCCAGTAGCTATGTATGGATGTGAGAGTTGGACTATAAAGAAAGCTGAGTGCCAAAGAATCAATGCGTTTGAACTGTGGTGTTGGAGAAGACTCTTGAGAGTCCCTAGGACTGCAAGGAAATCAAACCAGTCCATCTTTAATGAGCTCAATCCTGGGTGTTCACTGGAAGGACTGATGTTGAAGCTGAAACTCCAATACTTTGGCCACCAGATGTGAAGAGCTGACTCGTTTGAAAAGACCCTGATACTGGGAAAGATTGACGGCAGGAGGAGAAGGGGACAAGAGAGGATGAGATGGTTGAATGGCATCACTGTCTCAATGGACATGGGTTTGGATGGACTCTGGGAGTTGGTGATGGACAGGGAGACCTGGCGTGCTGCAGTTCATGGGGTCACAAAGAGTCGGGCACAACTGAGAGACTGAACTGAACTGGAACTGATTATTTAAAATGTAAATGAACCAAATCCTCCAATTAAAAGAGAGGTACAGCTGAACTGGCATGAAAATAGGGCCTATCTATAGACTTCCCATCTATAGACTCATTTCAAATTTAAAGACATCTATATATGGAAAACTGAGAGGAAGGAAAAGATATTCTACACAAATAGAAATCAAAGGAAAGCTTATATAGGTAGGAATACTTATATAAGACAAAGGAGATTTTAGAACACAGATAAGATAAGAGATGAGGATATTCATTATATCATACATGATCAAGGGATTAATCCAAGAAACAATAAATATAAACACATGCATATATCTAAATGTACACAGGAGAACCTCCACACATAAAGCAAATACCAACAGACCTGAAAGGGGAAATTACCAGTAACACTGTAAAAAGAGCAGATTTTAACACTGCACCCACATCAGTGGACACTATATCCAGAAAGAAACACTGCCCTTATGTAATACATCAAGCCATGTGGACTTATATATATATGTTTATCATATATGCACAGTCACTCAGTTGTGTCAAGATGCTTTTCAATCCTCGGACTGTAGATTGCCAGGCTCCTCTGTCCTTGGGAGTTTATGGGAAAGAATGCTGGAGTGAGTTACCATTTTCCTCCTAAATGGGATGGATCTTCCCAACCCATGGATCAAACCTGCATCTCCTGTGTCTCCTGTATTGCAGGAGACGCTTTACCTACTTAAATACTTTGTTTTTAACTGCACAGGGAACAGTCTCTAGATTACATCACATCCTAGACCACAAGAAAAGTTGGAAACTGTAAAACTCCTAGAAGAAAACATAGGTGGAACACTCTTGACATAAATCACACAATATTTTGGATTTGTCTCCTGACATAAAAGAAATAAATGCAAAAAGTCATTATATAATCTAATTCAAAAGAAACACAGTTATAAAACAAAGATAACCATCAACAAAATGACAAGACAACCTAATAAGTGGGAGAAAATATTTGCAAATCATAAGGGATTAACACACAAAATACATATATTTCTTTCAATTAAAAAGCACAGCCAATGAGACAAGTGCTCGGACCTGGTGCACTGGGAAGGCCTAAAGGGAGCGGGTGGAGAGGGAGGTGGGAGGGGGGATCGGGATGGGGAACACATGTAAACCCATGGCTGTTTCATTTCAATGTATGACAAAATTTACAAAAAAAAAGCATAGCCAATGTTTTACAGTAACTATAAGAGGACTATAACCTTTAAAATTGTAAATTGCTATGTTGAACACTTGAAACTTACCTAATTTTGTACGTCAACTTTTTACTGGAAAAAAAAAGTACCTGAGTTTATACATAGGTATTCTACCTCCTGCAATAAAACAAAAACAACCTCCAAATTAAAAAAAAAGAAATTATTTTAGGCTGTGCTGTCTTTGTTGCTTTGACTCCTTCTTCTAGTTGTGGCGAGTTAGGTCTATTCTCCAGTTGCAGTGTTCAGGTTTCTTACTGCAATGGTTTCCCTTGTGGAGCATGAGCTTCAGGCTTCAGCAGCAATATGTGGGCTCTAGAGCATGGACTAAGTAGTTGTGGCACATAGCCCTACTTGCTCTGAGGCATGTGGGATCCAACTGCAACAGGATTAAACCTGTGTCCCCTGTACTGGCAAGTGCATTCTTAACCACTGAGATACCAGAGAATCCCAAAATCCAATTTAAAACGACAGTATAAAATTCATGAAAGAAAACAGGTAATGGAGGACTTGACTAATCTAAATGAATAATTCTAAGTGACGGTGGTACATGTGATTTCACTTTTGTACCTGTTTACAATTCTGAGAAGTGTGATTCTTGACAGATTAGCCAAAGAAAACTAAGTCATTTTTTATGTGTAGGTAAACTCAGTAAATTCAATTTATATGAACCTTGGCACTAAACCATCTCAAAAAGAGATGAAACAATAAGATGCCTTGTAAGGAATACAAAGTTAAGAAAAACTCAGATGGAGCACAAATACATTATAAATATACTAACTTTGTAAGTGTCCTGAAGACTAAATTTTAATCTTTGTTTCAAAAAGTTCGTTTTGAGTTTTAGTATCAATGACCTTTGCATAAAAACATTTACAGGAGAATCACAAAATGGAGCAGTTAAAATAATGAGTCACACTATTTTTCTTTGTTTACTATTTTGCTTAACTAAAACAGATTATTTCCTTTTGAAATTATATATGTGTATGTTTATCTATATATATAAAATGATTACTGTTAAGATTTCAGTTGTTGAAAAACTACCTAATGTAGTAACATTTATACAACTTTCATCTTTAAATTATTTCTATAGTTATTTGAAAAAAAAATACATCAAAGCATTTTATCAGATAGGATTATATATTCTCACTTCATTTACAGAACTTTTACCAAAGTTCTCAGGAAATCTCCTAGAAAATGTGATAAAATGAGAATAAAGGCCAAATGCTTCAGTAAGATATAGGCAGAAAACCAGGAACTGTTATAAAATGGTTAAAGATTAAGAGTAATTTGTTTATATGAAATAAAAAATTTCACAGAGCTTGTTAAAATGTACCAATGATAAAGGATCTGAATATATTCTCCCTCTCCCCTCACTGAACCATGTCGTATAAGCAGAAAATCATGGAATTTTAGGTCACATAACTCCAGAAAATACGTCACTTAATATATTTGTTATGAGAGTGGAGGCCATCATTACCAACCTCTTTTACACAATAAGATTTATCAAACTTACATGTTTCCTTTAAAATTGTAACTTCACTATTCATTTTCTACTATACATTTTTCCAGCACTTATTTATTGGCAATCATTGCAATAACTGCAACCTACACAAACCAGAATAAAAGACATTTACTTTAAAAATACACATACATTTGTAAGCAATGCTTTATAGAAGGCATCTCAGAACTACCTTAAAGGTGAAAAATTAAAAATTTGTTTTATATTTTTATAATTATATGCTGTATTATAAATACATATATGTTATACATGTATGTGGACATATATGTACATATAAAATATAATAAGATTTGAAATGGAACAAAATCTGGGTTTTTACAGAAACTCTAAAACAGTGGTAAATCCTTTAAACATGAAACAACTTTAGTAAAATTTCTGTACAATTTTAAAGTTTTATTTACACATAAGTAATGTAAAAGGAGTAATGCTTAAAATTACAGAACTCCTTATATTTAATGGCAGGTAAATCCTGGAAAAATAACATAGCAGTCACAAATATTTTCAAGCAATAAATATGTATTCATAAATAGTATAAATCTATATCAAGATTAGAAACAAAAATCACAAAACTGAAGTTTATTCCTTAGTCTATGTGCAACCTATTATCTTTGCATCTTCATTATTAGGCTGTTAAATATTTTAAAAACTTTCAATTTGGAACCGTTATGGGCACAAAACAATACAGAAAAACTCAAAAGTGATTAAAAAAAAAAAGCAAGAAAAACTAACCTTTATCGTCTAATTTTCCACATTAAAACACTTAAGCAAAGATTTAAATTTAATTATCTTAGCAAAAATATGACCAGTGAGGGCAGTGTATCTTCCCAAAGAAAGTTTTGCAAGGATAAAATACAGATGAAAGCTAATTTGTAAGTCCAGAAACATTAAACAAACAAACAAAAAGATATCTTCAACGCAGTAGTCTACTGGGCAGTGCCAATTTTGTCAGATAAGCATAAAACATGGTAATTAAGAAAAGCTGGATCTATCCTGGAGCAGAGAAATGCTCTCCTATATTCAGTTGCTTGACAATATTCTTGGAAGGTTGCATAGACATAGCTTTCAGTCAGCACTCTTATTAAGCAGCTATAAAACCAGTGGTGCAGAACTTTCCTGAAGATGAGAAAAGGTGTCATTTAATATTCATGGACTATTCTCAAGAAGAAGAGGATGATACTGAAGGAGCCTAAAATTAAAAGTAAAGTATGTTAATTGTTTCGTTGTATTATTACTCCTCAAAAGTGTTCTCTATCTCATGGCTTTAAACAATCTACAGTGTAGTTACCAAGTGAGTTAGAAAGAAAGTCTTAAAGTTCAATAACCTGCTATTGTGACCTTCAGGGCTGTATTTCTTAAGAGCTGTAAATTATTACCCTCATTTTTTTTACTTCATCATTTAATGACAAGAATTGATAGGGCATATTAAAACTAAAAAAAAAAATTGTGTAAAAAACTGTAAAAATTCAATTAAAATTTCACTAGTGAATGGTCTGTGAACTTTTCTCAGCTAGAGCACCTATTTCTCAAAATTTTTTTCTCTTTTAAGCAATGTGATGCACCATTCAATTAAAAATACCACAACTAAATTTCAACATTTAAAACAAAAGATATTTAAACAATACTAACAAGCCAGGAGTAAGTGTTCACAAAGACACTTCAAGTCAGAAGAAAATGCACTTGTCTTTGAAATGAAAAGTTGCAGAGCATACAAATTTGTCAATTTGGTTTCATGCATGTTACATACCATTAGTAAAACACTATCAAATACGTCCATGAGTTTAATACTTGTAACAAGAAATACATTTTAAATAAACATAATTAATATATGACAACAGAGGAGTATTAAAAACATACTGATTTCTGGGGGATCATACCTACAGAATTAAGTAACCAATATCTGGCTGTATCAATTAAGTAGCATAATATTATAATAATATTCTCAAAGTACACAAAGGTTTTTAAAGTAATTATCATTTAGGCTATTCTAACCGAAAAGAAATAACAGTAATATGCAATGATTTGATAAAGATAAAAGGTTTTCCAAGTATAAAACAGAGGAATATTTTTCCTATGTACTATTGCTGAACCAATAGAAAATGTGAATGTCTTATTAATTCTTATAAATTAGGTAGTGAAAACAAACACTGATGTTTCACAACACAGCTAAATATGTACTCACATAATACATTCACTTACTAATGTAAACTGGTCATATACTTGCATCAGGTCCTCCATTTTGTATTCTTCTAGCACCACGAAATTGTCCAGATTTCCACTTGCTTTTCGTGCACAGTCTTGGCAATGTACTATGTATGTCTTTTGAGAATTGCTTTCATCAGTGACAAAAAGAAGATCAAAAACTTCCACCTATTTTATACAAAAGGAAAAGCACTGAGTAGACATAGCTGAAATTACCTGTACCACTATTATAAAACTATGGAATTCAACTTCACATGAAAATGTGGATGGTCATTTTGGACTAAACGCCGGGACTTTGATAAAAGGCTCCATGGGGAAACTCACTGGTGGGCCAGTGGTTAAACTCTTCTCTTCCACAGCAAGGGGCATGGGATCAATTTTTCATTGGGGAGTTAAGATCTTGCATGCTGAGTGGCTAAAGGAATAAATAAATAAATAAAAAGTGCAGGAATAACCTTAAAAAACACCTAGACCCCATAGTAATATGTTTGAGATGCCAGGTTTATTTTCTAGGACATCCACAAACAAGGATAGTGTTACGTACTTCGAGAATAACCTAATGAAGTCATCATTATAACCATGGATCAGCATGTTTCGATTTTCCACACAGTAACAGTACAAAAACAGTACTGATCAGTTCAGCTCAGTTCAATAGCTCAGTTGTGTCCAACTCTTTGCAACCCCATGGACTGTAGCATGCCAGGCCTCCTTGTCTATTACCAACTCCCGGAGTCCATCCAAACCCATGTCCATTTAGTCAGTGATGCCATCCAACCATCTCATCCTCTGTCAGCCCCTTCTCCTCCTGCCCTCAAATCTTTCCCAGTATCAGGGTCTTTTCCAGTGAGTCAACTCTTCACATGAGGTGGCCCAAGTATTAGAGTTTCAGCTTCAGCATCAGTCCTTCCAATGAACACCCAGGACTGATCTCCTTTAGGATGGACTGGTTAGATCTCCTTGCAGTCCTAGGGACTCTCAAGAGTCTTCTCCAACACCACAGTTCAAAAGCAGCAATTCTTTGGCACTCAGCTTTCTTTATAGTCCAACTCTCTCATCCATACATGACCACTGGAAAAACCATAGCCTTAACCAGACGGACCTTTGTTGACAAATTAATGTCTCTCCTTTTCAATATGCTGTCTAGGTTGGTCATAACTTTCCTTCCAAGGAGGAAGCATCTTTTAATTTCATGGCTGCAGTCACCATCTGAATTGATTCTGGAGCCCAAAATAATAATGACTGCTACTGTTTCCACTGTGTCCCCATCTATTTGCCATGAAGTGATGGGACCAGAGGCCATGATCTTAATTTTCTGAATGTTGAGCTTTAAGCCAACTTTTTCACTCTCCTCTTTCACTTTCATCAAGAGGTTCTTTAGTTCTTCTTCATTTTCTGCCATAAGGGTGGTGTCATCTGCATATCTGAGGTTATTGATATTTCTCCTGGCAATCGTGATTCCAGCTTGTGGTTCCTCCAGCCAGTGTGTCTCAGGATCTATTCTGCATATAAGTTAAATAAGCAGGGTGACAATATACAGCCTTGATGTACTCCTTTTCCTATTTGGAACCAGTCTATTGATAACATTCTGGTTTTAGTTGTCTTTCCTTGAAGGGGAGGAGAGACACATTTGTCTCACCTCCACAAATATAGTCACAACTTGTTATGGTCCAGTAAACCCCAGCATGCCAGGCTCCCCTCTCTTTCACTATCTCCTAGAGTCTGCACACACATCATAGTTGGTGATGCTACCTAAACATCTAATTATCTGGTGCTCACTTCTTTTTCCTTCAATCTTTCCTAGCACAAGGGAAAGACTTCCCTTGAGCTGGCTGTTTTCCAATGAACCTGCTCTTCACATCAGGTGAACAAACTACTGGAGCTTCAGCATCAGTCTTTCCGAAGAATATTCAGGGTTGATTTCCTTCAGGATTGACTGGTTTTATCTCCTTGGACTTCATGGAGTCTTCTCCAGTCCCACAATTTCAGGTTATCAATTCTTCGGTGTTTAACCTTCTATATGGTCCAACACTCACATCTGTACATGACTACTGGAAAAACCACAGTTTTGCCTATATACATCTTTGTCAGCTAAGTGATGTCTCTTCTTTTTAACCATACGGCTAGGGCTGTCACAGATTTCAAGGATCAAGCATGTTTTAATCTCACCCCTGTAATTACCACCTGCAGTGATTTTGGAGCCAAGAAAATAAAATTTGCCTCTGTCTCCATCTATTTGTCATGAAGTGATGAGACAGGATGCCATGATCTCAGTTGTTTGAATGTTGAGTTTTAAGTCAGCTTTTTCACTCTTCTGTTTCACTCTCAAGAGGCTCTTTAGTCCCTCTTCACTTTCTGCCATCCGAGTGGTATCAACCCCATATCTGAGGCTGCTAGTTCTCTTGATTCCAGCTTGTGATTCATCCAGACTGGCATCTGGCATGAGGTACTCTGCATATAAGTTAAGTAAGTAGGGTGACAATGTAAAACTCTTGTATGCCTTTCCCAATTCTAAACCAATCAATCAATTGTTCCATGCCTGGTTCTAACTGTTGCTTCCTGGACAGCCATTCCCATCATTTTAGATCACTGATTTCTAAAACATCTGTCTTTACTCTTGCCACCTATTTGACCATATCCAATTTACCTTTATCATGGCCCAAACATTCCAGGTTCCTATGCAATATTGGTCTTTACAGCATGACACTTTACTTTCACCACCAAACATTATCACAACTGGGTGTCATTTCCACTTTGGCTCAGCTACTTCTTTCCTTCTGGAGCTATTAGTAATTGCCCTCCACTCTTCCCCAGTAGCATATAGGATACCTTCTGACCTGAGGGCTCATCTTCTGGTGTCACATCTTTTGGCCTTTCACACTGTCGAATTAAGAATTCTCGCAGGAAGAATACTTGAGTGGGTATTTTCTCCTCCACTGGATTTTTTTGTTAGATTTTTTTTGTTAGATTTTTTTGTTAGAACTCTTCACTATTACCTGTCTCTCTTGGATAGCCCTGCTCCACACGTCTCACAGTGTCACTGAGTTACCCAAGACCTTGTGCCACAAGAAGGCTATGATCCATGAAGAAGACAGAAACGTTTTGACTAACTTACTTCATTCCTTTCTGGACTGCCAGGTACCACTGTGATTAGTTTATTTTCAACAGCAAGAAATTAATTGATGACTAATAAAGGGTGTTTATCTCTTAGCCTATTACATTAAGGAAAATAAGTACAGGGTGTATTTATGGCTGTACCATATCAAAAGACAGTGTACTTCTTTTACGAAAGAATGTTGAGTTGTAATGTCTCAGCCTGGAAAATGGATAATACCTAGAATACTTGTTTTCATATAGAGAAAAAAATCATTACTTATCTGAGATATAAAACCTAGCCAGAGTCTGTTTGGTCTTATGAAAATACACTTCAGTGAGCTTATGCAATGTTAAAACAGCCACAAGATTTAATCAGTATATCTCAGAATTAAAATATGATTTCAAGATTTCCTTTGGATATTCAATTTCTTAGGCAAGTGATATTCTGACTTTGTTTGACTTCAGTGATTAGAAACTCATCACCTTAAGTCATCTTTGAACCACACGAGTAAAAGATCAGAGTTCATAAGGTTTTGCTTTACTCTAAATAGGCAGTACATAGTTTAGTGACCCCAGTTAAAACATCTTGGCTCTTCAGTTTGTCATCATTCCATATTTCTTCAACATCATATTGATTTTACTTTCTAAACGCTTTTAAGCTTCTCTGTTCTTTTTAACACCCCTAACACTACTGATGAATCTCAGCCCTTAGTACTTTTTTAAAAAACCATTCTATGGACTTAATCACTAGCAGTCCCATGATTATGACTCAAGCTTGACATGTTGGGGGCTTAGGATCAAAACAGATATGGGAACTAACATCTCACATCCTATTAACTGTGCACACTCCCAAGACCCCAAGTAATAAACAAAAAAGCTCAAAACTAGTCTCTTTACCATCTTCATTTTCTTTAATTATCAACTACCACCTGATGAAACAGATACCTCGACCTGAGTGCCTTGTTGTAGAACTTTTAATTATCTTAGAATAAACATCAGATTTCTTAAATTCAAGATGCTTATAGCTACATACCACTTCTTACAGATTTTTGAAAATATGTAATACATTTTCTAGCTACACTAAACTACTTAGCCTTTTTATTATTGTACTATTAGACTGGTGTAAAAGCAACTATGCCTTCAGACCCTGAATTTTAAATCATTACAATTAGGCTCTTGATTAATCAAAACGGGGACCAATTTAGTCAACCCATTTTTGCCAACAAGGAATAAGTTTTTTTATTGCTATAGCATAAAAATCCGTGCTTCAGTGTTCAATGAATTCCTGGGAAGGATCCTCTGCTGACTGAGCTTGTCATGATGCTTGAAGAAATGCTGGTTGGTTGGTGAGAGGTCAGATGAATATGCCAGATAGGGCAAAACTTTGTAGCCCAATTTGTTCAATTTTTGAAGCGTTGGTCTTTGTTGCGAATAAATGGGCCTTTTCTGTTGACTAATGTTGGCTGCAGGCATTCCAGTTGTCAGTGTGTCTCATTGATTTGTTGAGTATACTTCTCTGATGTAATGGTTATGTTGGGATTCAGAAAGCTGAGTGGATCAGACCAGCAGCAGACACCTACAGTGACCATGATCTTTTATTCATCCAAGTTTGCCTTTGGGAAGTGCTTTGGACTTCTCACTCCAACCATGGAGCTGATTGTCACAGTGAATAAAATCCACTTCTCACCAGATGTAAAAATTGATTGAGAAATAAGTTTGTATTGTTGTGTAGAATAAAAGATTACAACACTTCAGAATGACTTTTTTTTTTGATTTGTGGTCAGCTCATGAGGCACCCACTCACCCAGGTTTTCACCTTTACAATTTGCTTCAAATGCCAAATAACCACAGGATGAACAAAGCTGAGTTCTTGGGCAACTTCTCGTGTAGTTCTAAGAGGATCAGCTTCAGTGATCTTCTCAGTTGGTTGCTGTAAACTTCTTATGTCTGTGCTCCTCATCTTCAGGCTCTAGTCTCCACTGTAAAACTTCTTGAGTCACCACTGCATTGTATGTTCATAGGCAGTTCCTGGGCCAAATGCATTGCTGATGTTGAGAGTTGTGTACACCATTTTATGACCCATTTTGAAGTTGAATAAGAAAATCACTTGAATTTGCTGTTTCTCTAAAATCATTTCCATAGTTTAAAATACATGTAAGTAAATAGCCACTAATAATTCATTGGCAAAAAACATAAAAGAAGATATGCATATTAAACTGGTGTATAACAGAACCACATTTATCTAACAATGTATTCCAGTATCAAAGGGCAACATTCATCAATGCAAAACTGAAATTACTCTTGCACCAAATACTTGTTTTGCCCTCCACAAAACATAATGTTTTTATTCTCTGATTCAAGCCATTTTTTTCCTGAAATAAATAAAATTCACCTTTGACGGGGCCCCTACAGGAATGTTAGAAAGTAACTTTTCCTAAGTATTTTAAAAAACTATTTCTTTTTAATGGATTGATGTTGCCTTACAATATTGGTTTAATTTCTTTCTCTCCACCACCAAGAATGGACCATAGGTGTACATATTTCCCCTTGTTCTTGAATCTCCCCCCGACCTCCTGCCCTTTCCCACCCCCCAGGTTATTAGAGCCCCAGTTTGAGTTCCCAGAGTCATAAAGTAAATTCCCATTGACCATATAATTATGTATGTTAGTGTATATACATTCATGCTATTCTCTCCATTCATCTCACCCTCTCCCTCCCTCTTCTCCTCCACCCTTGTCCATAATCTTTTCTATATGTCTCTATCTCCACTGCTATTCTGTGAACAGGGTCATCAGTACCATCCTTCTTGATTCCAAATACAAGCATTAATATATTTCTTCTTGACTTACTTCACTTTGTATCACAGGCTCTAGGTTCAACCATTAGAACTGACTCAAATGCATTCTTATTACAACTGAGTAGTATTCCACTGTATACCACAGCTTCTTTATCCATTCGTCAGTCAATGGACATCTAGGTTGCTTCCATGTCTTGGCTACTGTAAACAGTGCTGCAATTAACACTGGGATACATGTGTCTTTTTCAATTTTGGTCTCCTCAGCATATATGCCTAGGAATGGTTTTGCTGGGTCATATTGTGGTTTTATTCCCAGCTTTTTAAGGAATTTCCGTATCATCTGTGATATTGGCTGTATCAATTTACATTCCCTCCAGCAGTGTAGGAGGGTTTCCTTTACTCCACACTCTCCAGCACTTGCTGTTTGTGGATTTTTTGATTATGGCCATTGTCTCTGGTGTGAGGTGATACCTCATTGTGGTTTTGATTTGCATTTCTCTATTAATGTGTGATGTTGAGCATCTTCCCATGTGTTTAGGAGCCATTTGTATGTCTTCTTTGGAGAAATGTCTGTTTAGGTCTTTTGCTCACTTTTTGACTGGGGGTTGTTTGTTTTCCTGGTATTGAGTTGTATGAGCTTTGAAAATTAGTTGTATACTTTGAAAATTAGTCCTGTCAGTTGTTTAATTTGCTATTATTTTCTCCCATTTTAAAGACTGTCTTTTCACCCTGTTCATAGTTTCCTTTGCTGTGCAAACATTTTATTAGGTCCCACTTCTTTGTTGTTGTTGTTTTTATGTCCATTATCCTACAGTCTAGTTCATAAAGTATCTTGTTAGATATATGTCATACAGTGTTTTGCCTGCTTTTTCTAGGAGTTTGATAGTTTCTGGTCTTACATTTAGGTTTTTAATTTACTTTGAGCTTATCTTTGTGTATGGTGTTAGGAAATATTCTAATTTCATTTTTTTGCATGTAGTTGTCCAGTTCTTCCAGCACCTCTTATTGAAGAGACTATCTTTTTCCCATTGTATAGTCTTGTCTCCTTCGTCAAATATAAGGTGTCCATTTGTGTGTGGATTTATCTCTGGGCTTTCTATCTTATTCCGTTGGTCTATACTTTTTTTGCTCTGTACCATATTTCTTTGATGACTAGCTTTGTAGTAGAGTCTGAAATCAGCTAAGTTCATTCCTCCAGCTTCAATTTAAGATTGCTCGATCTTTTGTTTCCATACAAATTGTGAAACCTTTTTGTTCTAGTTCTGTGAAAAATGCCATTAGTGATTTGACAGGGATTACACTGAATCTGTAAATTTTGTTTGGTAGTACAGTCATTTTTACAATTGATTCTTCCAACCAAGAAGCATGGAATGTCCCTGCATCTGTTTATGTTATCTTTGATATCTTTAACCAGTGTCTTCAATCTTCTTTTTGTCTCCGTAGACAGGTTTATCCCTAGGTATTTTTCCTGTGCAATGGTAACTGGGATTGATTCCTTAATTTCTCTTTTTGATTTTTCATTGCAAGTATAGAGATATCCAAGCAATTTTTGTGTACTGATTTTCATCCTGTAAAACTTTACTATTTCCTAAGTCACTGAATAATAATCTGCATATAACCCATAGGCATTATTATCGTTCCATGCCTATTACATTTCATTGTTTATAATTTGTATCATCTAAGTTGAATATAATCTCATGTAGAACAGCTTATCATATTTTTATGTCTTCACTTTTAAATCTTTGCCATGAGAGAAAATTAACAAATGTTTATGAAATTAAGCAGAAAGGACTTAGTGGTGCTGACCTATAAAATTATATACATACATCAAAACAGATTGTAGGCAACTGTGTACTTATGATAAATAGTTCCTACTTCAAAACATAAGATAATAGTCATCTGATAAAAAAGTCTTACAGAACTGCCACTGTTAGGAGATACTTCTGAGTAAACACAGAGTTAACAGAATATTATACCATCAGGAGGGAAGCTTGGTGGAGAATGGATACATGTGTATGTGTAGCTGAGTCCTTTTGTTGTCCACCTGAAACTATCACAACACTGCTAATCAGTCATGCTCCAATACAAAATAAAAAACTAAAAAATATTATACCATTATATGCAAATTTAATATAATAGCTATGATATTCAATTTCGATGAAATGCCTCACATGAAAAGTATATATATGTTTATAATTAAAAGACAAAAGAAACTAAACCCTAGAAAAACCACAGCAGAACTGTCAATAAGAACAATTACCTCACAAATGGTACAGTAATGTGCTGGTTCATCATTCGTCCGTCCATGCCATATAACCTCTTTTCCTGCTGTAATAAGAGCTTCCCTCAGTGTCAGACATTGCTTCAGAATTTTCATAAGACAATACCTAGAGTAAAGAATTATCGTGACAGCTCAATATGGAGTACTCTTAGCACAAAGGATAAAATCAAACAGAAATAACTTCAAGAATCGTGTTTCCAAGTCTAAATTGGAGGCTGAATTCTTTTGATAATAGTAAGGTAATAAAGTATATATTTACTCTTAGATAGTCAAAACAATAATTTATATATGACTGACTTTAAAATTCTGGATACTGTAAAAAATTACTTATGGGTTATATTTTATAATTAGTTTAACTATAGTACTAAAGAAAAAAGCACTAAAATTATTGTTTCAAATTTTAATTTGAAGGTTCTAATGGTATCTTGAATTTATATTGAAGTATATAAATTTATATACTTTATAAATTTATATAAAGTATATAAATTTATATTAAAGTATCCATACATGCATACTTCTGATGTTAATATAGTGAATTTTCACAAATTGTGCTAGTTTTTCCATAATTTGCTGTTACTACTCAAAATTGTGTCCTACAGCATGCACAAATGTGTCTCAAACTCTCATCTGAAGACAGAAGTGGATGATGTTATCTGGGAAGGATAATCTAAAACCCACAGAACTGGTTTAGCAAAAGTGATGTCACAACAATGTTTGTGAACATTATGACCTCCGACAGTATTAGTTTGATCAGTATCAAACTAATTTAGAGCTGTCTGATATGCTGAACTGCTACTGAATCAGAGTCTGGAAGATATTATCATATTCTTATATAAACTATTATTTGAAAGAAAAGATAAAACATTAAATGTATCTAAAACTATCCTCCTTATATTTACTGTTTTTAGTCTTTATGTCATATTAAAATGTAGAGTTACTGATAGTAAAGGCTTTATTTCCTGGTTACCTTAAATAAGACTATACCTGGCATATAATAAGCACATAATAAATACTTGATTCCTAAGTAGGAGATGATTTACCTTTCCCAGATTTCCTTAATGACAGAGCTACACACAAAACTGAGCCTAATAGGATGATAACACCATGGACATCTTACAAATCCTCGCTGGCTTCGTTAACGATTCAAAGAACATTTTGTATGTATATTACAAAGCTGAATCTACTACATTTAATTTCTTTTAAGTATTTTATTAAAAGGAATGTTCTAATATTAATGAATATAGGAGATGTATGAAAACAGTCAACCCATTATAATAAACATAATAAATTTCAAGAAATGTTAATTATGAACTGAAGAGTGAAGTTTTCCCTTAAACTTCAATCAAATTATTTTCAAATTAAAAAAACTAAAGCTTATTGTGAAAAATACAGAGAAAAATCGAGAATAAACACGTCCCTCATTACCTCTACTTTAAGCTAAAATGTACAAATTTATTATCTTCTCATGATACATCAATGAAAAAAAGGAGAAGGAAGGAAGGAAATAGTAATGCCAAAAAAGCTGAACAGTTCTATGAAGACCTACAAGACCTTCTAGAACTAACACCCAAAAAAGATGTCCTTTTCATTATAGGGCACTAGAACGCAAAAGCAGGAAGTCAAGAAACACCTGGAGGAACAGGTAAATTTGACCTTGGAGTACAGAATGAAGCAGGGCACAGGCTAATAGAGTTTTGCCAAGAGAACGCACTGGTCATAGCAAACACCCTCTTCCAACAACACAAGAGAAGACCCTACACGTGGACATCACCAGATGGTCAACACCGAAATCTGATTGATTATATTCTTTGCAGCCAAAGATGGAGACGCTCTATACAGTCAGCAAGAACAAGACCGGGAGCAGACTATGGCTTAGATCATTAACTTCTTATTGCCAAACTTAGACTGAAATTGAAGAAAGTAGGGAAAACCACTAGACCATTCAGGTATGACCTAAATCAAATCCCTGATGACTATACACTAGAAGTGAGAAATGGATTTAAGGGACTAGATCTGATAGAGTACCTGTGAACTATGGACAGAGGCTCATGACATTGTACAGGAAACAGGGATCAAGACCATCCCCAAGAAAAAAAAAATGCAAAAAAGCAAAGTGGCTGTCTGAAGAGGCCTTACAAATAGCTGTGAAAAGAAGAGAAGCGAAAAGCAAAGGAGAAAAGGAAAGATATTCCCATTTGAATGCAGAGTTCCAAAGAAGAGCAAGGAGAGATAAGAAAGCCTTCCTCAGGGATCAATGCAAATAAATAGAGGAAACAATAGAATGGGAAAGACTAGAGATTGCTTCAAGAAAATCAGAGATACCAAGGGAACGAACACTTCATGCAAAGATAGGCTTGATAAAGGACAGAAATGGTATGTATCAAACAGAAGCAGAAGATATTAAGAAGAGGTGGCAAGAATACACAGAAGAACTGTACAAAAAAGATCTTCACGACCCAGATAATCATGATGGTGTGATCACTCACCTAAAGCAATACATCCTGGAATGTGAAGTCAAGTGGGTCTTAGGAAACATCACTATGATCAGAGCTAGTGGAGGTGATGGAATTCCAGCTGAGCTATTTCAAATCTTGAAAGATGATGCTGTGAAAGTGCTGCAATCAATCTGCCAGCAAATTTAGAAAACTCAAGCAGTGGCCACAGGACTGGAAGAGGTCAGTTTTTCATTCCAATCCCAAAGAAAGGCAATGCCAACAAACACTCAAAACAATCACACAATTACACTCATCTCACATGCTAGTAAAGTGATGCTTAAAATTCTCCAAGCCAGGCTTCAGCAATACATGAACATGAACTTCCAGATGTTCAAGCTGGTTTTAAAAAAGGCAGAGGAACCAGAGATCAAATTGCCAACATCCGATGGATCATCAAAAAAGCAGAGAGTTCCAGAAAAACATCTATTTCTGCTTTACTGACTATGCCAAAGCCTTTGAGTCTGTGGATCACAACAAACTGGAAAATTCTGAAAGAGATGGGATTACCAGACCACCTGACTGCCTCTTGAGAAACCTGTATGCAGGTCAAGAAGCAACAGTTAGAACTGGATATGGAACAACAGACTGGTTCCAAATAGGAAAAGGAGTACAGCAAGGCTGTATATTGTCACCCTGCTTATTTAACTTATATGCAGAGTACATCATGAGAAATGCTGGGCTGGAGGAAGCATAAACTAGAATCAAGATTGCCAGGAGAAATATCAATAACCTCATATATGCAGATGACACCACTCTTATGGTAGATAATGAAGAAGAACTAAAGAACCTCTTGATGAAAGTGAAAGAGGAGACTGAAAAAGTTGGCTTAAAGCTCAACCTTCAGAAAACTAAGATCATGGCATCCGGTCCCATCACTTCATGACAAACAGATGGGGCAACAGTGGAAACAGTGGCTGACTTTATTTTTCTGGGCTCCAAAAATCACTGCAGATGGTGATAGCAGCCATGAAATTAAAAGATGCTTCCTCCTTGGAAGGAAAGTTATGACCAAACTAGGTAGCATATTAAAAAACAGAGACATTACTTTGCCAACAAAGGTCCATCTAGTCAAGGCTATAGTTTATCCAGTAGTCTTGTATGGAATGGAGAGTTGAACTGTGAAGAAAACTGAGCACTGAAGAATTGATGTTTTTGAACTGTGGTGTTGGAGAAGAGTCTTGAGAGTCCCTTGGACTGCAAGGAAATCCAACAAGTCCATCCTGAAGGAGATAAGTCCTGGGTGTTCACTGGAAGGACTGATGTTGAAACTGAAATTCCAATACTTTGGGCACCTGATGTGAAGAGCTGACTCATTGGAAAAGACCCTGATGGTGGAATATATTGAGGGGGGGAGGAGAAGGGGACGACAGAGGATGAGGTGTTTGGATGGCATCACTGACTCGAAGGGCATGAGTTGGAGTAAATTCCGGGAGTTGGTGATGGACAGGGAGGCCTGGCGTGCTGCAAGTCATGGGGTTGCAAAGAGTCTGACATGACTTGAGCAACTGACCTGAGACTGAGACCAGAACAGAAAAATGAGTATATTCCTCTTTCATGGAAGAAAAGCTGTGGTGTTTGCATTTCAAATATTGAGGTCTAGACGATATGGAGAATAATGAAGGTAGAGTGAAAATGTTAAAAGTAAGAGAGGTTTTAAGTTTATGACCAAGAAATAAGAACACTAAAGACGATAACCACCTTTTCTTCATTACCTTTTCTCTCTTATGTCAGTATTCAATCTGTATGTAAACTCTTGAGTTCAATCTTCACAACAGTGTGTTGTATAATCTTTCTCTACTTCCATTGCCACAATCAGAATCCAGGTTAGCTAGTCTGAATTTCTTCAATTGCCTTTAACTGTTTTATTTTTATCTTCCATTTTCCAATCTTTACCCACAAAGTAATAAACAGATTCACACTTTAAAACTATAAATCAAAAATATCTTTCCCTTCTTCTATAACACACAGAATTACTACCTAAACTACTTAACATTGTCTACAAGAACCCTTGGGGGCTTTTCCAGTGGCTCAGCAATAAAGAATCTTCCTGTCAATGCAGGAGACACAGGTTCAATCCCTGTGTCTGGAAGGTCTCCTGGAGATGGAAATAGTAATCCATTCCAGTATTCTTGCCTGGAGAATCCCATGGACAGAGGAGCCTGGTGGGCTAAAGTTCATGGGGTGGCAAAGAATCAGACGTGACTGACTAAGTAAACAACAAGAGGTTCATCTATAATCCTGTGCCTTATCATTTTCCTAAATTTATTACCATAGATATTTCTTTCCTTTGTACTGCTACAGCCATTTCTGTCCCATAAATACAACAAAGTTTTTCTTATATAGGGCTTTCACTTGTTTCAGGATCTAAAATGCTTTTATCCCTCGCTCTTCTTCTAGTTCACTTTTTTATGATTCTGGTCCATTACAGAAACCATGGTCTCATAAACCACTTGAACGAAAGTTAGCATTTTCCATGACCTTAAAAAAAACAAATTTGTAAAAATATATTTATAAATATTACTTAATCATAATTTATCTGTTTGAGAATTTGTTTATCTAGCTCTACTAGATTAAATCACACAAAGAAAGTGATATTTACATTCTACAGTATCTATTTTATTGCAAGGAATATTGTCAAGAGTAAGAGTTTGTGGTTCTCAAATATTTGATGAATGTGATTCATTCTGCATAAAATGTAAAGAAAACATAGGTCAAATAGAGACAAATGGAACATCTGGATCACCCTATAATTATTTTCATGAATTATAATTAATGGTCATATTGAAGTTACCAAATGACCACCCATAATTGTGGATCTGTAATATGAACTACTGCCTTAGTTCAGAGTTTGAGTGATGGATGCTCTTTCAAACTTTTCTAATTTTAAATTTCAAACATTTAAGGAAAATGCAATGAGTCAGTATGTAAAATAGTGAATACCCTCACTGAACAATTTTTGTTTGGGTATATTTGTTAGAAGAAAATTTTGAAAATAAATTCAAAATTAGCACTGTTTCTCATGATACTAGTTTGTGAGACTAACTAGACCATCTATTCTAATTAGACTATCTAGTCACACAGAAGTGGTGAAAGAACTTAAAAACAACAACAACAAAATAGTAATTAAAATATTTAGCCTGTAATTTCCAATATTCATTTGGTGTTGGCATGAGGGGAGAAGAAGTGAAAGAAAAACATATAAACTGAAGCTTGGAGAAACACTGGGAAGTGGCTCATGCTGAAAAAATGTACCAAGAGACTCCAAAAATATCATGATTCCATTCTACACCAACAAAATAATACACCAAGTAAATTTTCTGCTTTTGTAACTTTTTTGTTGTGCAAGTCAATTCTCTGATTTTGTCAACTTATGTTTACAATATATGTTAGTCTGTTACATGGCTAAAAGCATCATGTCTAAAAAAACAATGTATATACATTAATTAAAAATGACCTATTGCAAAAAAAAAAATTACAAACCATAACCTCAAGCTTCAGCAAGTCAAAAACTTCTTACAACAGTAACATAAAGGATCACTAATCACAGATCACTACCAGAAATATAAAAATAAACAAAAGTCTGAAATACTGTGAGAATTAGCAAAATTAGACATGAGAAAGAAAGTGGGCAGGAAAGAAATGGTGCTGACACTTGTTCAATACTTATTTGCCACAAATCAATTTGTAAAACACACAGAATCTGGAAAGTGCAGTCCAGTAAACAGCAATAAGATGATGTGTGCTTCTATTCTAAATACACCTAGAAAAGAAATGGAACAGAAACCTAAGGTAACAAAAGAGCAATTACTAGACTATATATAGATACATATATTTAAACTGTTCATCTATTAAATTTACAAATGGATCAAGAAGGGGATAATTTGATTATAGTAGGAAATTTAAATAGTTAAGACTGTTTAAAATGATAATTTCTTTATGAGATATTTATAAAATTCTTATTCCCTGTGCTTGAGACAGACTTCCAATATTAAAACTAAAGGAGTCTTAGGACATCAGTTTGGTCAAAGGTTAAGAAAAAGGACACATGTATGAGTTTCCTAGTAAAGAATCATGTATGCCTTCATTATTCTCTATGCCACAATAATCGGTCTATTTCAAAAGAAAGTATTTTTTAACATGTGAATGATCTTATTAAGATTCTGGGGCCACTTTATCATCTGATATCAACTGATGTAAGTCTTTGGGAGAAAAACATTCATTAGGTAACTTTATCATATTCCCTGTCCTCCATTTTCTCCCCACCATAAGTGTCCAAAAGAAGAACTATAGCAACTTTGGAATGGACTTACTTAATCATTTCAAAAAGCTTGGGATCTGAAACTTTGATGTTTCGTGCCATATTCCAGGAGAGATGAACCATGGGTACAACTGACTTTACACTTTGCAATTTGTTCCACTCATACCGTTCCACTGCCAATTTATACTGGCTGGCTAGGATGGGAAAAAAATTTAAGTTAAAAATGAAAGTAATAAAACATATGAACATAATCATTATCACCACTCAGGTGATCCTTTTAACACTAATTCTGAAAAACTAAAAACACTAAAATATGGTTATCATAAAAATTAGTTAAAAATTAAAGAGTTGGACACAACTAGCAATTGAAGGTAGTGCTCTTTAATGGCAATTTTTAACTATGCTGTCTGGACTGTGATAGCTTTTACTCCAAGTAGAAAGCCTCTTTTAATTTTGTGGCTGTGCTCACTATCCACAGTGATTCTGGAGCCCAGGAAAATAAAATCTGCCACTAATTCCAATTTTTACTCATTTATTTGCCATGAAGTGGTGGAACAGGATGCCATGACTTTAGTTTTTGGAATCCTCAGTTTTAAGCAAGGTTTTTCATTCTTTTCTCTCACCCTCATCAAAAGGCTCTTTAGTTCCTCTTCTTTCTGCCATTAAGGTGGTTATCATCCTCCTATCTGAGGTCATTGATATTTCTACCACAATCTTGATTCAGCTTATGATTCAACCAACCTCTCATTTCATATAATGTATTCTGCATAGAAGTTAAATAAGCAGGGAAACAATATACAGCCTTGACATACTCCTTTCCAAATTATAAACCATTCTGTTGTTCCATGTCTGGTTCTAATTCTTGCTTCTGGTGTTACAAGCAGGTTTCTCAGGAGACAGGTAAGGTGGTATGGTATTCCCATCTCTTTAAGAATTTTACAGTTTCTTGTGATCTACACTGTCAAAGGCTTTGGTTTTTTTTGGAATTCCCTTGTTTCTCTGTAGTCCAAGAGATGTTGGCAATTTGATCTCTGTGGTTCCTCTTCCAAATCCAGCTTGTACATCTCGAAGTTCTCAGTTCACAAACTGTTATAGCTAAACTAAAAGTATTTTGAGTATTACCTTGCTATGATGTGAAATGAGTGAAAATGTACACTAGTTTAAATATTGTTTGGCACTGCTTTTCTTAGGGACCGGAATGAAAACTGACCCCTTCCAGTCCTGTGGCCATCACAAAGTTTTCCAAATATGCTCGCATATTCAGGCCAGCAGTTTAACAGCATCATCTCTGAGGATTTGAAATAGCTCTGCTGGAATTCCATCACCTTCACTAGCTTTGTTTGTGGAACGTCTTCCTAAGTCCCACTTAACTTCACAATCCAGGATGTCCAGCTCTAGGTGAGTAACCACAATATGTGGTTATCAGGATCATTAAGACTTTTTTTGTACAGTTCTTCTGGGTATTCTTGCCACCTCTTCTTAATTCTCTTTTGATTCTGTTAGGTCCATACAGTTTCTGTCCTTTATTGTGCCCATCATCATATGAAATGTTTCCTTGGTATCTCTAATTTTCTGGAGATATCATCATTCTGTCCCATTCTATTGTTTTCCTCTATTTTTATTTTTTTCTGCATTGTTTACTTAAGAAGGCTTTCTTATCTTTCCCTGCTGTACTCTGGAACTCTGCATTCAGTTGGGTATATCTTTCCCATAAGCCTTTCACTGTTCTTTTCTAAGCTATATGGAAGGCGCTCTCAGACAATCACTTTGACTTCCAGCATTACTTTTTCTTGGGATGGTTTTGGTCACTGCCTCCTGTACAATGTTACAAACCTCTATCCATAGTTCTTTGGATGTTCTGTCTATCAGACTGAAAATCTCCTGAATCTATTTGTAATTTCCACTGTATAATAATAAGGTATTTAATTTAGGTCATATCTGAATGGTCTAATGGCTTTCCCTACTTTCTTTAAATTAAGCCTTAATTTTGCTTTACAAAGCTCATGATCTGAATCACAGACACTCCAGGTCCTGTTGCTGCTATTTTGTAGAGTGTCTCCATCTTTGGCTGCAAAGAATATAATCAATCTGATTTTGGTATTCACCATCTGGAGACGTTCAGGTGTAGAGGTGTCCCTTGTATTGTTGGAAGTGGGTTTTTGCTATGATCTGTATGTGCTCTTGGCAAAACTTGGGTTAGGCTTTGCCTTGCTTCATTTTGTATTCCATGGTCAGGTATCTCTTGACTTCCTACTTTCACATTCCCGTCCCCTACGATGAAAAGGACATCTTTTTTGGTGTTAGTTCTAGAAGATCTTGTAGTTCTTCATACAACTGTTCACCTTCAGCTTTTTGGCACTGGTGACTGGGCCACAGACTTGGGTTACTGTGATGTTGAAAGGTTTGCCTTGGAAACAAAACAGATCATTCTGGCGTTTTTGAGATTACATCCACATAATGCTTTGTTGACTATGAGACCTACTCCATTTCTTCCATGGGATTCTTACCCAAAATAGTAGATGTAATGTTCATCTGAATTAAATTCACCCATTCTCATCCCTTTTACTTGACTGATTCCTAAGAGTCAATGTTCATTCTTGCTACCTCTGCTTGCTCACATCCAATTTATCTAGATTTATGGAACTAACACTCTAGGAATTTTGTGGTAATTTGTGGAACTATGAATAAATTATGAACATGAATGCACATGAAATATTCTATGCAATTTTTTTTTAATATCATCAGACTTTACTTTCTGCACCAGACACATCCACAACTGTGTGTTGTTTCCACTTTGGCTCAACCTCTTCATTTCTTCTAGAGCCTTTTCTCAGGAGTAAGTTGGGCATCCATTATTTGGGGGCTCATCTTCTGGTATCATATGTTTTTTACTTTCCAGACTATTCAATTGGTTTTCAAGGCAAGTATGGGGAAGTGGTTTGGCAATCCCTTCTCCAGTGGACCATGATTTGTCAGAACTTTCCACCATGTGCCTGGCATTAGGCTTGCCCTTATTCCATCTCTGAAGCCCTCACTTTTTTGGACTAAAAGGATTTCTCATTTTCCAGATTAAAAGAATGAGCCTATAATATTTCAAAACAATTATCCAAAGTCATAAAATTTACAAAGATAAACAAGGTAGGAGTCATCAGATATTTCTGGACCAAAATGCCAAGCTTTTTCATCCTGCATATATTAAACAGAGTTTGACAAAACATCTCATGTGGTATATTAGAAAAAATAAATGTGGTATATTAGAAAAAATAAAAAGTCTAAAAAATAATTATTCTTTCCTACAAGTTTTCTTTTATAAAAACAATATTCAATGCTCTAAAATACCAAAAGTATATTGTCTTATCTGCAAAAGCATACTTTTGGAATTTTCTAAAATTTACTCTTTTATATACCTGTCGTAGCTAGAATTCACTTTCTGTGTAGTAACAACTGTATTTCTTCTAGGACAAAGTATTTGAACTTTTAGTGAGTTATTTTCTATATCATTAGAATTTTTAAAATGTACTACTTATGTTTATTACTGTTATTACATTATTCATAATACCTGTAAGTGGGCCAACATTCCAAGCAATATTGTTGCACCAGCCAACAGCCTGAACCCAGTGCACGGTGCCTGCATTTATCCAGACCAAATCTCCAGGTCTTTGAATAAACCTATATACAGGAACATTTGCTTCATAAAGATCTTCAAGGTTGGGCCACCAAGAACTCATCAAAAAATTCAAATTATTTCTGAAAAAAATGAATAATGTTATTGGACAAAGTTTTTTTAATGTCTCATCGAAGATGAAAAGATACTTTTAAGAGATTAGAAAATTCTATCACTTTATACAGTTTAATAAAACTTAATAGTACTGTCAGAAGTTCAGAACAGGGCTCTAGAATAGAAGAAACAATTGAAGAAAAGTAACAACAGAAGAGAAGAGGTACACTTATTTACTTATTTTGGTACCATATGTCTAAACTTACTTTTCAAAATACAAATGTTAAGTTTTCAAATTACACTGAAAATAAATTAGTTTTTTAGTTTAACGTAGATTTTACTTAGATTTAATACACATACAATAAAATCTACCTATTAATGAATGCTGACAAACAGGTAAGCACTATTATAATCAGGTACTCTGGGGCCCGACATGCTCAGGGACAACTGCTCAACTCTTCTCAAGCACAGTAGAAACTTCAGTACTATTTCACCCAGTATTAACAATATGAAACTGGAGAAATTTCCATTTAAAAAAAGGATGCCAAAGATGGCAAACAGATCAAACATCTTTTTCAAAAATACAAAAGAGCAGTTGATTTTAAGATAACATGTTATCTGCAACCATAAAATATATTGAAATTATAAACATTACAAGCAGTGTCCTTCTGCAAAACAAAATTATAGAAGTTGAGAAGATACATGTGATTTCTACAATTTAAAATAAATCATTCTAACTTGTTATTTTTTATTAGTCTGCAGTTTAAAGTTTTGGGATATCAGCTGTCTTTTCCAAGTACATGTGACCTAAGACATTTGAAATAGAAGAAAATTAAACCCTAAAAATAGTTGTGTGTTAGTTGCCTAGTCATGTTTGACTCTTCGCAACTCCATGGACTGTGTCCTGCCAGGTTCCTCTTTCTATGAAATTCTCCAGCCAAGAATATTGGAGTGGGTTGCCATTTCGTCCTCCATAAAAAAATTAGTTCTTCCTAAAAAGAATCACTGCAATGTATGTGTAAAAATATCACATGATATAACATAAAGAAATAAACTGTATTAAAAAATTCATTATAGCAAAAGTAAACCTCACACATAAGCCAGAAAAAGTTGATCATACATCATCAGTAATTGAGAGAACTTTGGAGTACTGTTTTTTTAACCCCTCTGACATACTTTTTAGTGAATAAACTATGAGTAAATATCCTCTAAAACATTAAAGAACTCAGTATATGCAATAAGTGTATCAATTTAAAAACAACCATACATGACAAGTATGAGAATTACATTCAATTCTTAATCATGTATGTTATTATAACTATATCATTATCAACTCTTAAACAACAGCAGGTAACTGTTCTTCATAATAACTTTTCTCACAATTACTTTCAAAGAAAATTTAATTTAGAAACCTACTTTTCACAGAAGTCATTCAGAACACCCCAATAACCTTCAGGAACAACAAACCATTCACAATCACCTGGACCAATGTTTATGTTAACAGAACAGAAGTTGTTATTTTCTTGGTGACCTAAAATGCAAAAGGAAAAAAACCATAATGACACTATAAATGCAATGAACAGTGTGTACATGTAGCAGTGTGTACCTGTCCATCCTAAACTCAATGAAAGAAATGTGCCATTAAATTACTGCTCTGTTTTGAGGACTGGGTGAAAAATAAATGCTTACAGACTAATGAATGCCATATGAATAAGTAACAAATATTAGCTATTATCAGTGTTACTACTTTCTTCTCTGTAAACTAACCCATCTCACAAAGAGTACCAAAAATTAACAAATGAGGACATGGAGAACAAAGCTGTGGTTGCGGAAAGGAAGAGTACAGGGAAGGGACAGTCAGGGAGTCTGGGATTTAAATGCACACACTGCTATATTTAAAATGGATAACCAAAGACCTGCTGGACAGCACAGGGAACTCTGCTCAATACTCTCTAATAACCTTATGGTTACCATGGGGGAAATGGAGGGAAAGGGGATAGTCAGGGAGTTTGGGATGGACAGGTACACAATGTAACAAATATATACCCCAGGATTTAACATGGAGAACCAACAAGGACCTATTGTACAGGACAGGGAATTCTGCTCAATGTGGCAGCCTGGAAAGGACGGGAGTTTGGGGGCAAATGAATACATGTGTATGCATGAGTGAGTAGTTTGCTGTCCACATTAAACACTCTTGATCAGCTATATACTTCAATACAACATAAAAAGGTAAAAGAAAAACATGAATTAATGAGATATTATTTTCAATATGTAACTGGTGACTTAGCAACCTGTAAGTCTTATAAACCTTCCAATTTCATATTGCTACATGCTGTAAATGCTTATACCTTTTCCACCACAGGTAGAGATGGGTAATCTCTTATAATATAGCCTCAGAATATAGCCTCTAAATTTTTAAGAACACATTTAAAAAGCTCATTTCAGCAGGTAAAGTGTGTTATATAAAGTATCATTTCTTTTATGTAACAACAGACAAAATATTTACCAACCAAAAAAACAACTTAGAACTTTTTTTCTATGAATTATAGGAGCTGACTAAAACATATGACATATTTTCTCTAAGGAATTCCTTTTGAGCTCCACAGGATACTGTTAATGTAATGACAAACAAATGAAACATCCCAAGACTTCTAGGCATAAATGACAAAGAATAACATACTAAATTTGGCTTCAGTCCCCTAGATTTTACATTAAAAAAAAAAAAAGTTTTTCAACTTCTTTGATTCACCTGTCACATATTTATGTTTATAAAATATTCTAAATCAAATGAAATAATTTTCAAATACAAATAAATCTTGATAGATCTACTCTAATATCATATACATTAAAAATCCTGAAAAGTAACATTCTTGCCCAGTATTAAGTATTAATGACAAAGAAGGTCAATACATTACTTTCTCAATTATTAAAATTATTCCTATTTCTTTCCACTTGACCCAAATACTGACAAAACAGTACTATCTATCTAAATTTGCAATAATCCTGGGAATAAACATTTCAATAACTGGGCTTTATTCCTAGTTGTACATTTTAAATATCCCTGAGGAGCTATTAAATAATGATATCTCATCCTCAAAATGATTCATTAATTCTTTCGAAAGCTTTTCAGCAGATTCCAATTACCAAAGTTGGGAATCCAAACTCATGAAATAAGCAACAAATATTCTTCTTCTAAAAATTAGTTGGTTATTCTACAGTAATGTACTAAAAAAAAATCAGAAAAACAAACAAACAAAATGACCTGCAGGCTGTACATATCACCATATAGCTGAGTTGGTTTTTTCTGCTCCCATCTGACAGCTGTCCAGAGACTGGAACTTAAAATTATTAAGTACTTCAATTGTCACCTGCGACATAAGCTATGTCAATGCAAAGAGAATGATTTTATACTTGTATTGAATGAAACTTTATGATTTAAACCAGGGGACAGCACACTATGGTCCGCTGTCAAATACCCATTCTTGTAATTAAAATTCTTGGGACTCAGACATGGCATCAATTTATGCTCTATCCATATATGTTTTCATGCTACAACTTAAGAATTAAGCCGTAATAACAGAGACCTTATGCCCTTATAACTTCATACTGCTGCTTGACAAACTATAACTTTCATTAACATAGTCAAAGCTAAATAACAAGTGCAGAGAACATTTTATACTGTAAAAGCCTTCTTTTAGTTGTGATCTTCAACTGAAAAAACTGCATCTGAAATGCAACTAAGTGCAAAGAGAAGATGTAAAAGTTAAAAAAAAACGAGAAACAAATCTTAAGAGAGTTCTGTGAATGCCTTCCAACCAACTAAATAAGCTAAATAAAGGAAATACATAGACTGATAAAGAGTGTTTGGCAGTACCTAGTTTCAGAAAAAAAAATTTAAAGATGAAACATATGGAACATACAAGATTGGGGAGATACATGGGGAGGACTGGCCAGCTGGGGCTTACAAGACAAAAAAACAGAGAAAGATCAAACATAAAATTTTTCCACAGAATAGCTCTAACAGATGTACATTTGTAGCTATCCTGAGAAAAGGGGATGCTGACTTGGAATCCCAATAAGGTACATAGTTTTAAAAATACAGTGCATCATATATTTTAAGTATTTTCAGTGAAGTTTTATACCATATAGGACACATATTAGTTCATTATTAGTAAGAACTGTAACTGTGGTGAAAAAATGTGGAAAACTGACAGTCTGCTGTCAATGGGGTCAAGACAAAGACTTTGACTGCCTGTGTTAATACCCTTGCTAGGGTAAAATTTTTCTGAATTTTCTGATGGTTACATATAAAAAGAATAAAAATCATATTGAGAGAATAAATTGATACTCTCATCTTTAATTGTAAGAATACTTACTGTATTTTTGCCTACTAAAAAGAATTTTCACATCTTACTGACTTCATTAATTACAAATGGGAAACACTACAGGTGCATTTATCACATTTGATCAACTCTTTTTTAACTATACAAAATAAGTTATTTCATAAAAATAACCTGGTGTCCGACTCCCTGGAACTTTCATGTATAATTGAACTGTATTCATGCCCAGTATGGTATGACCAAGATGGCTTAGAAGATTTCCTGCTGATACAACACGCACAAAAGCAGGAAGTTTAGTCAGTTCAAGTAGCTGCAACTTCCACCTGAAATAAAATGATATTTTGAAAGTGTAATGTTGTTGGAAACATTAATGAGAACTAACCCCAAAATCTTGCGATCCAAACAGAAAACAGTTAAATCTTTAGGTTTCAAATGCTTAAGGTTAAAAGAACTAGTCTTTAACTTCTTTTTCAAACAAGTCCTAGAAGAAACAGATAACTTAAAAATTTATGGGACTTCCCTGGTTCCAGTGGTTAAGAATTCACCTGCAAATGCAGGGAAGACAGGTTAAATCCTGGTCGGCAAAGTAGGATTCCACATGCTGCAGAGCAATTGAGCTGGTGAGCCACAACTACTGAGCCCATGTGCTGCAGCTACTGAAGCCTGTGCTCCTAGAGCCTGTCCTTTGCAATAAAAGAGGCCACAACAGTGAGAAGCCCAAACACAGAACTAGAGAGTAAATGCTGCTTGTGGAAATTAGAGAAAGCCCATGTGCTGCAAGGAAGACCCAGCAGGGCCAAATGACAAAATAAATGAAACATTTAAAAAACTAAAAAAAGTGTAATAATCTTAACTTCTCTGTCAACACACAAAAACAAGATAACTACTGGATTAAAGAAAATATAAAAGTAGGCAAATTTCAGTTCTACATTTCTGTTTGTACTTCATGGAAATAGAACAGGAGGTCTTACTTTTTGTCATCAGAAAGGTCAATGTTGGTCCCAAATTTTATAGTTTTAAAAGGTCCTTTCCTTCTCCTTCCAGTACTTAAAAAGAAAACAACACAAGTAAATCCATGCCTTTTGACAGGAACACTGAATGCATACTAAAATTTGCTTACTTATCTGAAGAAGTGGATTCATTATCTGAACATTCTCTATGTTGCATTCTTTTCTCATTTTCCTCCTGCAAATTAAGCAAAAACACTCATATTTTAGTACCCTCCCCTACACACTATACTTCCCATTACACAGCTAAATAAAATAATCATATCTACATGAGTGCTACTGATTATGATTTGAAAAGTAGTTTGCTATAGGCACACTGCACCAAAAGACCAGAGTTTGTTTTTTCTATATGAACTCTTACGTAAGAATGAAATGTGTATACTTCTACTTGACACAAATTAAAGTGATAATAAAAGAAAATGAAAGCAAAGTTCTATAGTCTTGCTATCAACGTTACTTATAAATCAAGCTAAAGTACACATTTTAAATTGGCAGGAGTGTGTGTGCCTACAAAAACAAGTTATAGGTGCAAAAAGATTTAAGGTTTTCTATGTCTAATATAAAATTTTTTATCTTAACCCTGCCTGTGTGGATTATAGTAATACAATTAAGAGAACATACAGTTAATAATCTAAATTTCTGACAAAATACATTCTATGTAAATAAAACACTTAGCACTAGGAAGATAATTACATCTAAATAAAAATGTGTTACTCTCTTGACAAAGACGCCAAAGTTATTCAATGAAGAAATGGTACAGAAACTATAGGAACCCATAGTGAAAAGAATAAATGTTAGACACGAACCTTCTACTAAACAGAAAAATTAACTCAAGATGGAATCTAAGACATGTAACTATGAAATTCTTACAACAAAACAAAGACTATGTCTGCATGACTACCAAATAAAACTTTCTTAGCTATGCATCAAAAGTAAAGCAGTTAAAACAAAATTTTCACCCAAAACTTTCATGCTTCAAAGGACACCATCAAGAAAAACTGAAAACTCAACTTACAGAATAGGGAAAATTAAATACTTTACTAATGATTCTGTAAAACATATAAGAGATCTGGAACTAGCCACTTCATCCTTAAAAACAATTAAGCAGTCTCATGCTAGTAAAAGAACACAGATGAAACTGCTGTGTCCTGAAGTTTTTTTTTTTGGAAAAAGCAGTGAAAAATAGAAACTAAAATTAATGGGACCAGAAAACTCTATGGATACTCTGCTGGGAAAAGAAACATCACAGACAATATCAGAAAAAAATCCCTTTCTGAAATATACCAGAGGATTCTTTTCTTTACAGCAAAATCTGCCCTCAGAAGAAGCTCCTTAATCACAGGCTAATTTTCTGAAATTTTTATGAGGACCTACATGTCCACAGAAGCTTCCATGGTGGCTCAGTGGTAAAGAATCTATCAGCCAGTGCAGGAGACATGGGTATGATCTGTGAGCCAGGAAGATCCCCTAGAGAAGGAAATCGTAACCCACTGCAGTATTCTTCCCTGGGGAATTCCATGGACAGCAGAGCTTGGAGGGCTATAGTTCGTGGAGTTTCAAGAGTTGGATACCACTGAGCAATTAAACAACGAAAACATCTCCAGAAGAGAGAAATACCCAACTCCAGCCAGCTCTACACATTCAGTTCTACTGAAAGAATGGGGGAAAAAACAAGCATGAAGCACTAATGAGGTTCACAGTAGAGAGGCACATGCTCCACAAGGACTAAGACCAAATCATAAGATAACAGAATATCCCCTACCTAAATACTTTTACCAATACATGACTAAAAGCCTACTTATAGCAGTTCCTTTTATCCAGCACATCAAGGTATGGGAAAAGTCAGATGCACAGCTTAAAAACCCATACCAAGACCCAAGAACAGTCTCTGACATAACACAAATGATGGCATTCTGAGAAAAAAATTTTATAGTTTAGTATGCAAAGAATTTTAAAAAGAAGTAATTTGTCATGGGGGTATTTGCAAAGAAATTCCTAAATCTGAAAAAGAAGGAAAAATAGACCAAAAAAATTTCACAAACAAATCAGAATAAGCAAGAATTGTAGAGAAAGTTAAAAAGATGTATCAAACCAGCAATGTTGAAAGAGAAGAAATAAATGAACCAAGAAGAAATTCCCTGGCAGTCCAATGTTTAGAACTCAGCACTCTCACTGCTGGGGCCCAAGATTCAATCCCTGATCAGGTAACATAGATCCCAAATTCCTCATTTGCTAAAAGAAATAAAAATTAAAGCCAATAAGCAAACCAGAAATACATAAACATCCCCTACCAATGAAAGAGGTATGAAAACACAAATATAGAGGTTCTGAGTAAAAGCAAGAAGGATAAATGGGCAAACCCTAAAGTTAGGCATATAAAACTCATACTACATAAAATCAAAGATAAGAGAAAATATGCAATGGAACCACAGAAAATAAAAATATCTCATTTATACTCATCTAAACATAATAAATAGATGGGGAAACAGTGGAAGAAGTGTCACACTTTATTTTTTAGGGCTCCACAATTACTGTAGATGGTGATTGCAGCCATGAAATTATAAGATATTTACTCCTTGGAAGGAAAGTTATGACCAACCTAGATAGCATATTAAAAAGCAGAGACATTACTTTGTCAACAAAGGTCCATCTACTCAAGGCTGTGGTTTTTCCAGTAGTCATGTATGGATAGGAGAGTTGGACTGTGAAGAAAGCTGAGCACCGAAGAATTGATGCTTTTGAACTGTGGTGTTGGAGAAGACTCTTGAGAGTCCCTTGGACTGCAAGGAGATCCAACCAGTCCATCCTGAAGGAGATTAATCCTGGGTGTTCATTGGAAGGACTGATACTGAAGCTGAAACCCCAATACTTTGGCCATCTCATGTGAACAGCTGACTCACTGGAAAAGACCCTCATGCTGGGAGGGATTGGGGGCAGGAGGAGAAGAGGCCGACAGAGGATGAGATGGCTGGAAGGCATCACCGACTCGATGGGCATGAGTTTGAGTAAACTCGGGGAGTTGCAGATGGACAGAGAGGCGTGGTGTGCTGCAATTCATGGGGTCACAAAGTGTCAGACACGACTGAGCAACTGAACTGAACTCAACTGAAACATAACATCCACATCTTCTTCAAAATGTAAGCAAGAAGATATTCAAATGAAAATATAAATAAAATCACACTAGAATTTTATACCCCCAGACATTCTTCAAGAGTAAAAGAGAAATAAAGTTTTTCTGATGGACAAAAATTTATACTTGCTAAAAAAAGGTGCCTTGGCTTGGAAGAAAATTTAGTTTTTTAAAGAAGAAAAATTATACAGGTCAGAATTTCTAATATATAAAATAAAAGCATTAAAAAAAAAGAAAAAATCTTAATCCTCTCTTTGTTATAACTGGGATACAAATAGCATGTAACATTATACCATGTTTGTATCTGTGTATTTATTTGCTAAATTATGTCCAATGGTTTGTGACTCCATAGATTGTAGCCCACCAGACCCCTCTGTCCAAGTAATTCTCCCGGCAAAAATATGTGAGTGGAGTGCCATTCCCTTCTCCAGGGAAGTTTTGCCTTTTTGCATTTCTTTTCTTTTAGGATTATTTTGGTTACTTCCTCCTCTCCAACAATATCAAACTCCATGCATAATTCTTCTGGCACTCAGTCTACCAGACTAATAATACCTTGACTTTATTTGTCACTGCTGCTAAACAGTCATAAGGTATTTGTTTAGGTCATATGTGAATGGTCTACTGAACTTCCCCACTTTCAATTTAAACCTGTATTTTGCAATAAGTAGCTTGGATGTGCGCCACAATCAGCTATAGGTCTTCTCTTTGGTGACTATACAGTTTCTCAATCCTTGGCGGCAAAGAATATAATCAATCTGATTTCAGTACTGACCATCTGGTGATATCTATGTGTAGAATCACCTCTGAGGTTGTTTGAAGACGATGTTTGCTATGACTTGCAATCTCTTGGAAAAACTTGGTTAGGCTTTGCCCAGCTTCATTTTGTACTTTGCCACCCCACCGCCCCCATTTTGTACTCCAAGGAAAATGTGACTGTTATGCAAGGTATTCGACTTTCTACAGTTGCATTCCAATTCCTTTAGATGAAAAAGATATTTTGTTGGTATTAGTTCTAGAAGGTTTCCCAGTTCTTCACTGAACCATTCAAATTCAGCTTCTTCAGAATCAGTGGTTGAGGCATAGACTTGAATAACTGTTATACAGAATTGTCTTGGAAATAAACTGAGATCATTCTGTCATTTTTGAGACTGCACTCAAGTAGTATACTTTGTACTGTTTTGTTGACTATGATGGCTACTCCATTTCTTCTAAGGGATTCTTGCCCACAGTAGTATATTTAATGGTCATCTAAATTCCGTTCACCTACTCTCATGCATTTTAGTTCACTGATTTCTAAGACATTGATGTTCACTCTTGCCTTCCTCTGCCTGACCCATGTCCCATTTACCTGGATTCACAGACCTAACATTCCAGGTTCATGTGCAGTTTGTTCCTTACAGCAACAGATGTTACTTTCACCACAAGACATATCCATATCTGGGCATCATTTCCGCTTTAGCTCAGTCTCTTCACTGTTTATGGAGTTATTTCTCCAACTCTTCTCCAGTAGCATATCGGACACCTACTAATCTGGGGGGGGGGTGTTCATCCTCTACTGTCACATATTTTTACCTTTTCATGGGGCAAAACTTTGCCTGTTTATGGGGTTCTCTAAGCAAGAAAACTCAAGCGGTTTGCCATTTCTTCCTCCGGTGGACCTAGTTTTGTGAGAACTCACCTCAGTGACCCATTCATCTTGGCTGGCCCGCCACATCATGGTTCACAGTTTTACTGAGTTATGCAAGGCTATGATCCATTACTTGGTTAGCTTTCTGTGATTGTGATCTTTGTTCTGAAGTCCATGGAACCACACTTCTTGCTGCTTCTGTCTGCCCTCTGATGGATGAGTAAAGAGGCTTGTACAAGCTTCCTAATGGAACAGGCAGGCTGTGGGGAAAACCCGGTCTTGCTCTAGTGGGCAGGGTGATGTTCAGTAAATCTGTTATCAAATTTTCAGCTGATAGGTAGGGATATGCTCCTTCCCTGTTGATTTGGCCTGAGGCAGGCCAGTGCTGGAAGTCTGCAGTCCCTATGGTAGGGCTACAGGCCCTATGGTAAAGCTAAAGGTGACCTCCTCTAAGCAGACTTACACCAACAACCTGCACTTCCCAAGACTGCTGCCACCAGTGCCCCTGACCCAGAGACAGGCCACTTTCAACCAGCACCTCCACAGGAGACCCATAAGCTGGTCTGCCTCAATCTCTTATGGGGTCACTGGCAGGTCTGGCTCAGTCTCGTGTGTGGTCAGCTGCTCCTTTCCCCTAGGTCCTGATGCTCAGAAGGTTTGGTTTGTGCCTTTCAGGGTTCTTATGTCAAAAACTGCATGTTTCTCTGATGTTCACACAGAATGTTCAGTGAGACCACATTCCAGGTCACTACCAACACCTCTGCAAATTCAAGAATAAAGACATAATACAATACCTCCTATCAGGTAACAATGGAAATAATGCAGAAATCAGTAAAACCAACAGATAGAAAATCCAAAAACACACTGATACTAAACAATATACTGTCGAAAATCCCCTCTAAAAACTAAACAATATACTGTCGAAAATACCCTCTAAAAAAACTAAGAATTATTTTGAACTGAGTTATAATGAAAATAGAAACGTTAGTAAATTTGGAAATACACCCAAACCAGTGATTGGCATGAAATTCAAAGCAATTAATATACATAATAGAAAAAGAAAAGATCTGAAATCAATCATCTAAGTTTCACTCTACAAGAAAGTTAAATGGAAAACAAGAGCAAATAAATCCATTAGAAGGGCATAAGAAAAGAAATGTGAAGAAAAATTAAAGTCAGGAAAACTGAAAATACAAAGTCAAGAGAGAAAAGTCAATGAAACCAAAACTTGGCCCTTTGAAAAGACCAATAAAATTGATAAAACTAGGCTGGAAAATAAATACACAAGACAGTTCTGGTCAGTCACTCAGTCATTTCCAACTCTTTGCAACCTTATGGACTAAGCACACCAGGCTTCCCTGTCCATCATCAACTCTTGGAGCTTGTTCAAACTCATGTCCACTGAGTCAGTGATGCCATCCAAGAGACAGAAATTACTAATAACATAATTAAAAGATGGATCATTTTTACAAATCCCATGGTCATCAAAGGATAACAAAAGAATGCTACGAATCACTCCACTCACAAATATGATAACCTAGATAAAATGAACCAATTCCTTGAAAGACACAATCTATCAAATGCAACACTGTGAGGAAGAGATAATCTGTAAGCATGTAACTATTTAAACTGAATTCAATCATTGAGTAACTTTGCAGAACAAAAAGCACAACAGTGCCCAGATGAGGTCACTGATAAAGGGTTCCACCAAAAATTCAGGAAAAATTATGCCACTGCTCAACAACCTGTTCCAGAAAAATAGAAGCAGATGCAATCTTTCAACTATACATACTATGAGGTCAAGGACAATGACTACCCTAATACTAAAAACACTGAGAGAAAACTACAGACCAAAGAAAAATCCTCAACAAAGTATCAGCAGATCACATCCAACTAAGTAGAAAGACATTTATACACTATAGCCAAATGGGATTTATCCAATGCATGCAAGGTTCATTCAACATTAAAAAAATCAATCATTATAGTACATCACATATCCACAGGTTAAAAAAGAAAAACCACATGATCATGACAACTGATGCAGCAAAAGAACTGACAAAACTGGATGCTTTTGTATGATAAAATTAGTCACTGAATAGGAAGAGAGAGGAACTTCCTCCACTTAATTATCTATAGAAAACCATTCAGTTCAGTTCAGTAGCTCAGTTGGGTCCGACTCTTTGCGGCCCCATGGACTACAGCACACCAGGTCTCCCTGTCCATCACCAACTCCCGGAGTTTACTCAAATTCATGTCCATTGAGTCGGTGATGCCATCCAACCATCTCATCCTCTGTCATCCCCTTCTCCTCCTACCCTCAATCCTTCCCAGCATCAGGGTCTTTTCAAATGAGGCACCTCCTCGCATCAGGTGGCCATTGTAGTGGTTTCAGCTTCAGCATCACTCCTTCCAATGAATATTCAGGGCTGATTTCTTCTAGGATGGACTGGTTGGATCTCCTTGCAGTGCAAGGGACTCTCAACAGTCTTCTCCAACAGCACAGTTCAAAAGCATCAATTCTTCTGCGCTCAGCTTTCTTTATAGTCCAACTCTCACATCCATACATGACTAGTGGAAGAACCATAGCCTTGACTAGATGGACCTTTGCTGACCAAGTAATGTCTCTTCTTTTTAATATGCTGTCTAGGTTGGTCCTAATTTTTCTTCCAAGGAGTAAGCATCTTTTTAATCATATGTGAAGTCAGGCTCAAAGCAGTCCCCAATAGTATACTGAGTAAGGCAAAGAATATTTTTAGATGCTTTTGTAAATTTCTGCTTCTTTTGTGGTTTTATTTAGACACTGTTAATGACACAGAAAGAATACTAACACTTCTTTATAGAGCATCTTTCAGATAAAATGAAATGGAAATGCCTTTTTACAAACCAACTAAAAATGAGAGCAATGCCCAGATACTATTGTTCGTAGTAAAATCAGCGTGCAACTACTATGTAAACCTATTTACAATTTTAAATAGAAACATTTCAAAAATAAGGATATGCTATCAAACAGTATTTTCTCTATTAACAATCTGTACTTCTGCTAATGTAACCTCATTTAAACCTGCAACAGGTTAATCTTTTGTTAACTGTACTACTTACAAAACCAAATTATATTAACTGAATACACTGTTAGAGAAGCAACTGCATTTAATTTAGAAAAAAAATCTCCAGGAAAAAACACTTACTCTCAATGACTCCTGGAAGGAGGAGGCCTGGTACTGTGCATACTTAGCAATTGTAGTATGAGATCGATTACTTTCACAACGCCAGATTTTCTTTGTTCCAGTGGGATCCCAGTTTTCATCTGCTGGTTGCAACAACTGTGTTCTCACCTCTACAGTGTGTTCATTATTAGCTTCTACCAAAGTTTTAGTAGAGAAAAGCCCTAGATCTACATGAATAAATAAATTGTAATAAAAATATAAAACTATTTTTGGTATAATGAACATTTCAAAAGTTGTTTAAAAAAGTTCTTTATGACATTCCATCCATTTCTCTAAAGACTGCTTCAAGTCATATGAGAGAAATACGGCTTCCTTGAGGTATTGCCAAATACAAATTCTAGATGTGCTACTCCCTGCAAAATATGAGGGCCAAACTTTCATAGCAGTCCCATGAATCATTAGCTTTAACCACTGTGACAAGGTATAACCAGGAACTGAGGTACATAAGCAGGCTCTGGATCTAATTTTACCTACATCTTACACTGCAAAACATCTTCCAACAACTAACCCAAGTCATTCATGATGCCTAATAAAACCAAATTAAAAAGAAATAAAAATCTATCAAAATTGTCAATGGCTAACATAGGCATCCTATTAAAAATGTGCTAAAGTGACAGAAACAGAAAGAAGGTGGCTTCCTACCATGAAAATGGCTTAATAGTTTCCTACCATTAAAATAAAAACTGGGGGGAACATCTAGGAAAAAGTGTGTTTCTGACAGCTTTTTGAAAAATGACAGATAGTAAGAGAAATGTTTCAACTTTTAAAAAAAACTTACCCAATTTAAGAGCTCCAGCAAGGCCACGTATTACTGTAACAGGGTTTTTGGGATTTATACAAAATTGATGTAATGGAGGAAAGAAAGCATCACGTTTACTTTCCAACTGTAAAATTGAAATGTTTTGTTAGATTTCAGAAAAGGACTAAGTACTATCCTGAAATATGTTTTCATTTTTTGTCCAGGCATTTTTACATCGACAATATACTTTAGCCATTAACATTGAGTGCTGTATACCACAGTGTTTTAGCATTAGTCCTTTCAGGAAAATTCTACTAGGAGAAAACCACTATATAATTTTATCTTTAAAAGAGATACACTTTAAATTTAATAAATTCTGAAATGGTGTTATTAAGTTCTTAGATCACAATATTCACAAAAAGACTGAAAAAGGTTAGCAGTTCAAAAGCATTTCCCAAGTGTACTTACCAAGTATACCTCCAGAATTCTCATAGAAGAGGTATGGAAAAAATAAAATATAAACTTAAATATAGAAAGTGTTTTAAAGACTATTCTCAAAATAAAAAATGATTCAATAACACCCAAAAAAGATAAATCTCCAGTTTGCATTTAATCCCCAAAAGTGCAGTTTCAGGGGTTCAGCTTTATTTTTATAACTGGCCCTTCCTTTCACAGTAAGTCAGTGTACACTAAGGTGGTAAGCCAAGAGTAAAATTTGGTTTTATACAGCATCTGTAGGATAAGGGAGTTACAGAAGGCAAGGTTCAGAAAAAGAACAAAACCAGCACTTTACAGAAAACTTTAATGTGGCAAGAAGGGGCAGCAGTTAGACTGGCAAGCTACTACACTTACCCAAGAAAACAATAAGTACATACATGTGGAAAGCTACTGTCTTAAGGGGCCTGTTCTTCTGCAAGGTTGTTCAGAGTAGACATCTCTTAAAGGGCGGGGGAAGGACTTCTGGAGACAGGCCAGAGGCTGGACCAGGTGGGAGTTGGGTGTAAACAACTTTAATTTTTTTGGGGTGAGAGAGTTCTTTGTTTTGCATAGAATGGTCGGGGGAACCTCGAGGGGATTTTTAACTCCAGGCTATTTTGAGGCAAGTGACCTTCCTTCAGCATCTAGTTTAAAAAGGGGCCAGATTTCCAAACTGGTCTCTTACATAATATCACTCTAAATATTTACTCTTCAAATTTTAGCTTGGAAATTTTTCTTTCATCTTACAACTGGACAGTTTACAGACTGACAGCAACATTTCAGAAAAAAAAAAAATCACAGAAATTGTTTTAACTTAAATCAATTTTCTTTACCAAAGGCCTAAATTCCCCAAAAGTAAAAACATTTAGCTTCAAATTGAAAATTTTTAATGATTTATTTATTCTGAACCTTTTTAGTGACATGCACTAATCATAATTTCTATATTTTTAACCACTTTGTCATTTACAAAAATTTTTGCTTTAATTTGAAGCATAAAATGAAGGTCCGTAAGATGGCAGAATGTAGATTTACAATCATGTAAACAAAAAACTAAGATGAAAACAATTATCTATTGCTACTCTCAGAGAATCTCAGTCCTTAAGTGAGAGACACTTTACAAAAAGAAGTAGTAGACCATATTTAGTCTGAGAGATGCTGTTTGTTATCCTCTAGGACACAAACATGGTTTTCCAAAGCTTTCAACTTTACAGAAAAAATTTAATTTTCTCTAAGAAGATTTGCATTGGCTTAAAAATATATCTAAAGGCAGACAAGTTCAGATACCTGGCTTATAACTAAGTAGCAAGAAGACTTACATAAATACTAGGTGTGGGTGGATTCAACTTGTCCTTTGGCAATGGTGGGTATGGAGAAGTTGGTGGTCTTGGAGGTGGACATTTATCCAACAAATTATGACTATTAGACAAGCCATTTTTATCTAAATTCCTAGAAAACAATTAGAAGAAATATATCAGTTATGCAATGATTATAAAAACAGGAGATTAAAACAAGAGAAAAATCTGAAGCTCTAGGTTCAGCTCAGCTCAGCCACTCAGCTGTGTCCAACTCTTTGCAACCCCATGAACCACAGCAGGCCAGGTTTCCCTGTCTATCACCAACTCCCAGAATCCACCCAAATGCATGTCCATTGACTCGGTGACGTCATCCAACCATCTCAACCTTTGTCTAGGCAGATGAAGTTTATACTAAAATCATTCTAAAATATTTTCAATTCAGAAAAAAAGAAGAGGTAATTTTAACAGATAGTCACTTTGATTTCTTATAAGAAAAGCTAAATATAATATCTAAACATATAACATGAATTATTCATAAAGTAGCTTTTCTTCTGATAGTTTTCCAATTTATTTCCTCACCAAAAGAATAGGAACTCCAAACTTTTTGTCATATTTCACCTTTATATTTTCTTCATGTAATGTTAAAACAAGAAACTGAACCAAAAAAAGGTTTATATAACCTTTATATAATTTCACACTAAGAATTTTCTCTTTTCCTATATCTTATTTCCATATTATCTTCATGACAGCTTTCAAACTGAGAAAGACCATTTGTTTTTTATTGTCAAAACTTGTTTTCTCGCAGGTCCCCAAAATGAAGCAAGACTCCAGACAATAATAATTTTTAAATTAATGGGAACAGTTGCTAAATATTCTCACATTGTATTTAATTTTTACTTGATTTCAATTTTTTCATTTGGTGGAAGATATCATGTTTGCTAAATTACAGATTCTTAAAATGTAACTGCTACTTCCAAACTCAAAATCTCTTTTTAATACAAGACCATTAAAGGGATATTTTTAAATCCTTACATTTTAAACTCAGGAAACAAATATAGAAAACTATGAAACCTCTGAAATTCATTTAAGTTTCTTAACATTCAATCACTGAAAGTGAGATATCATCAATGAATTAAAATACAAAAGGAAATAGCTCTTAAAACATTCAAATTTAAGATAAAAATATAAAAGCTCTATTTTGTAAAGTAAAATAATATACACTGTTTCTTCAGAACAAATAGTTGTATTTTTGGAGAACAAATTACAAATTATATTTAAAATTTCAAATTATACAACTACACAAGTCAAAGTAAACTCACCATTTCTTGTTTAGCTTTACTTTTGCTAAAGGAAAGAAAAGCCTGAAACTTAGGATTTTTTGGTAGAACTAATGAAAACTAAAGTTTCAGATGCAGTAGTTATCAACTTTGAAATGCTATAAAAAACAGGTTGAAGTGTGTACAGCCTATTTTGGCCTTAGTTACCTGGCTAAGGATCAAAGAGGGATTTTGGCAAAGTCCTAACCACTGTGATAGGGTTTATATAGTTACAAATTAAGTTTAAAATTCAGACTTTTCTATTTTTAAATAATTAACAAATGTATATTACATGAAAATATTACAGTTAACTAGCAATTAAGTTTAAATGTTAAATCAGTATCTAGGTTTCATTATCCACCCATAAAGCATAGTGACTTGTGTGGTTCAAGTTGCCTGTATCTTAAGCTTCTAAATTTAAAAATATGATTCTAATTTACAAACTCCACAGAACTGATTTTACAACCAAAATACATGCTAGAAGCTAATATAGGAGAAAATATATCCTCCTAAGAACAATGCATTAAGAGTCAATTACAATCTCTATATAATAAAAAGAACTGGTTTCAATGCTTAATTATGTTTGTCATTCTATACTTTCCACGAAATGATTTAAGTTTGATTATAAAAGACTTGCTTCCTAGTGGGAGATGTACTACAATATAATATAAACATTTTAGAATACCCTAACATATGGATCAAGGATTTAATTGTACTTGAAAAAAATTTTAAAACCTTATTTACCATCCTGTATATGAAAAATGAGTGACAGAAAATGTAATTATGCTTGTAGGATTTTTATAGTCTAATAACAAGTGAATTAAGAGTACACAGAAAACTCAAGCAATTCAAAGTAAAATTAAATATGAAAACAGAAAAAAAAAACCAAACATGAGGCAAGAGCAAGGAACCTAAAATTGGGCCAATTACTTAAATGCTAAAATTACATTTTAAAATTTAACAGAAGCAAAAATGTTATATGAAACCAAACATTGGCAGTTTAAAATTTTAATAGCCCTTAACATTTTTCTAAGAAATATAACAAAAGAGAACACTCTGGTCAAAAAGTAAAATGAAATCAGAAGATCCATTAGTATGTTCCTATGAGTTAGTCAAATCAGAATCTAAAGTTAATTACTAAAAGAACCAATGTTTTTGAAAATAAAGGAACCATACCTTCTTTTCCCTTTGTAAAATACCTATCAAACCTAAAGCATAAAAACAGGTTGAACAACAGAACATGAATGTCTACCCAGGTATGACTTCACTGCTCTTCTAAGAAAAAGTTACCATAAAAATCCAAATGGGAAAGAAATGAAGTTGGGGGAAAAAAGTGGAGGTGGAAAGACTAAGGCTATCTCACTGTTGCAAACATGTATTACTACTGAAAAATTACTTTAAAAACACCATACTTAATATCTTACTGTGAACTTACTTTTGAACACACTTAAATACAAAAAAAAGGGAGGTGCTCTACAGATAAACTAATATACACATTTTTTTTCTTAATCATTTTCTTATACAGAGTGATTAAACCCTCTCAACTGATGATTCCTTGAACTAATCAGAATTCAGTCCAGTAAAGAACACATCAGCATTGGGTAACAGGAATTGTCTCCACATGACAGTTGTTATGTGCTATCTATTTGGGGGGTGTTAAATTTGAGTAATTTTATCCTCAATTCAAGACCTGACATTCATGTTCTTTCCTCCTTCTTTTCTCTTCTATTATTTATTCTCTTTACAACCTTTGGAGATGGTGATGGTATCCTTTCACTAGTAAATTGCCAGCCAAATTTACTGGAAAACCATGCATGTGTATGCAGTTATTTACAACTTACAAATTTACACGTTTTTAGTAATAAGTCCTTTTAGTGGCTTAGAACTTAAAATTCAATCTACAAAAGTACCCCATAATGAGGCTTACATATAATTTATAAAATAAGATGGGAAAATTAAAATTTAATCCATTATGAAAGGCAAAAATTTCTTAATTTGATTTACTCATATATTAAAAAAAAAATCACTTATTTCCATTTCTCTATTATTCTATCCCCAGTAACTGCTTCTCTATTATTCTATCCCCAGTAACTGCAAGTACAAACTATATAAACATTTAAGACTTGTGTCAGGCTAGAAATTTGTAATGCATATTCAATGGTTGATCAGTGATGGTTTTTAAAAAGATAATCAAAGTGTCTTAAGAATCTAAACATGTTTTAGTTTCAGAGAAGTTTTAGAGAAGAGAGGTAAAGACTACCAGTTTCGGAAGACTTATAGTAATTAAGCAATAATTCTTTTTTTATCTTTGAAATTCAAAATCTGAATTAAAATAGTCAAAGTAGATAAAAATAATTTTCAGCTTTACAGTTAATGTATATATGTTCTATTTTATTTCATTATAATCCCTATTATTCAGATTTCAGATGTAATGTTTTAGAAAGTTAGACAGAAGCATTACCCCTGGTATTTTAACTATCACACAAGTTCTACTCTTCTATACAGCATGCAAGTATGAGAAATGAGATAATTAATTTTAGACTATATTTTTAAACAAACAGAATAAAACACTACTTTAAAATGTGTACAACAGTTTTCTTTCTGAGATGATAACACCGCTGAAAAATTGTGCTGGTGGTTGGTACATTATATGGAAATATACTAAAAACCATTGTACTGCACATGTTAAAGGGATATATTGTAAGGTGTGTCAATTATATCTTAATAAAGATATTTTCAAAAAACGTGAATGAGTAAGACTGCAGAATGTGGAAATACAATTTCACAATATCAAAGAAAGTGTCTCTCGTCTTTTGAGTCTTTTTTGTTTGAAGGCAATGAAACCCATTTAAGAAATAAATTTTTCAGAAATTAATAAATTTAGAAATAATTTTAATAAATTTAGAAATAATAATTTAATAAATTTAGAAATAATAAATTTAATAAATTCAGAAATAAATTTTTCAGCCATTCTTCTAAGAATAATAGAATATAGCCTTGACTTCCCAAAGTGACTGGTATTCTATTAACATTTCTCAAATCTTTATTCCTTTCTCTTGTCACTCCTGCCTGTTTAGAACCTCTTCCAAAATCACAGAAAATGTTGCCAGAAAGAAAATAATCAATAAAGTTTTACAGATTTTCTATCAAATATAATTTAATCCATTCACTGGTTTCAATCCCCAATCATAGAGAATATGGTATCAACAGCAGTCAGTAATACTAAAGATGTGCTTCTCACAGTATGTTGTAGAAAATGCTTTTCATATGTAATACACTGATAGTTTATGTACAACACTGAGGAATAAAAAGTTCCTTTTGAAATAGCTGTTTTAGACAAATGACTACGTAATTATCTTTTATATTTCTTATAAAATACAAATATTATTTCAGTTTTCTGATCAAGTCAGAAGTGAGCTATTTTCAACTTGTGATAAACTTTCCCATACTAACCTGCATGCCTTCAGAACGTCTGTAGAATTTGAGTATATGGACACAGACATTGATGGTATGATCTGAGAATCAGGTTTGCGGCTAATCATAGACAGGCTTGTCTTTTTTGAGCTCTGTGAGTTCTCTAGCCCTTTTCCATTAACTGTTTGTAACCTAATGTGAGGACTGCTAATGCTGGTAACACCAAGGGTGGTGGTCTGGTTAGCAGATTTTGCAGCAGCTGTAGAAATGACTGAAGAGTGTAAAGAGGCAACAGAATTATTAGTCTTTGTATGACTTTCTGGGTGAGTACTACTGACTTTGTCATATGCTCCATTCATCACACTGTCATTGGCTTTTCCAATCAACAAGGAAGAGATCTGAGGATTGTCTGAAATTAGATTTGGTGATGTTGAATCTCCACTGTTAGGACTGCAAATAGGTTCTGCCATCAACTGCTGAACATGATTAGAAAGTCCCTTGACACCAGCACAGCCATTAGGTTTATCTTCAGTATGACTGCTTATTTCAGGCACAAAAGATCCATTTCCTGAAGGTGTGCTCTCTTTGGTACAACAAACGCCTTGATGGTCACCTGAGGTAGCAATATGAGAGAGGTGATTGAAAGCAGTTCCCTGTGTTACTGAACTGCTAGACAGCATCCTATGTGAAGTCTGAATATTAGTGCTAGCCGCCTGGAGATAGAGGGCAGGATCAGTGGAAAATGAAGGCTGTTCATCATTAGATCCTGGCAAATGTGAATTGTGACCTTTGTTAAACCCCTAAAAAAAAGAGAAAAACAGACTTTTAAAATTCAATATTCTAAGTTCCAGCCAAATACTAAACAAACACCTACTGCACACAAACAACACTGAGGATTAAAAATGTTAACTAAAAGCTAAATGTGTAACATAATATGACCAAAATCATAAAAATCATTTTTTAAAAGTTTCATAAACTTATGATTAAAATGGTTAGTAACCTTGAGGGAAAATCGTATTTCTAGGCTACATAACGGTTTTCATTTACTAGCGTGGCAACATAATTTTTCATGGATGTCTTTGAGAAATTTTAGTGTCCAATTCAGAGATAAACATTTTCATTAAAAGAGAAATGACTCACTAAATTCAGATATGGAAGAACATACATATAGTCATTACTGATTAAAGTCATGAACACATCCTAAATAAACCAGATCACCAAACATAACAATGTATTACATTTAATATGGAAATGGTGTATACTAATCCTTTAAAATATTAAATCTGTAATAGAAAAGTAATAGCTATCGTCAAAGAAAGCATATGAAATCTATTAATTTCTTCCAAGGAATAACTTCAATCTTTCCCAGCATCAGTCAAGTTCTTTCCTAATGAGTCAGCTCTTCGCATCAGGTAGACAACGTACTGGAGCTGCAGCTTCAGCATCAGGCCTTCCAATGAATATTCAGGATGGTTTTCCTGGAAAATTGAATGGTTTGTACTCCTTACAGTCCAAGGGACTCTCAAGAGTTTTCTAAAGCACCACACTTAGAAAGCATCAATTCTTTGGCACTCACCTTTTTTTATAGCCCAACTCAAACATCCATATGTGACTACTGGAAAAACCACAGCTTTGACTAGACAGTAAAGTCACTTTATCTTAGTCAGTAAAGTGATGTCTCTACTTTTTAATATACTGGCTAGGTTGGTCACAGCTTTTCTTCCAAGGAGCAAGCATCTTTTAATTTCATGGCTGCAGTCACCATCTGCAGTGCTTTTGGAGCCCCTAAAAATAAACCCTCTTGCTATTTGCATTGTTTCCCCATCTTCTTGCCATGAAATGATGGAACCAGATGCCATGATTTAAGTTTCCTGAATGTTGAGGTTTATGCCAACTTTTCACTCTCCTCTTTCAGTTTCATCAGGAGGCTCTTTAGTTTTTCTTCACTTTCTGCCACAAGGGTGGTGTCATCTGCATATCTAAGGTTACTGATGTTTATCCCAGCAATCTTGATTCCAGCTTGTGCTTCATCCAGTCCAGCATTTCTCATGATGTACTCTGCATGTAAGTTAAATAAGCAGGATGACAATACACAGCCTTGACAGACTCCTTTCCTAATTCTGAACCAGTTCCTTGTTTCAATGCCTTGTACCAATTGTTGCTTCTTGAGCTGCTTACAAGTTATTCAGAAGACAGGCTGGGTGGTCTGGTATTTCCATTTCTTTAAGAATTTTCCACAGTTTCTTATGATTCACCATGAAAGGCTTTAGAGCAGTCTGTGAAGCAGAAGTAGATGTTTTTCTGGTACTCCCTTACTCCTCTATGAACCAATGGACGCTGGCAATTTAATTTCTGGTCCCTGTGCTTTTCCTAATCCAACTTGTACATCTGGAAGTTCCCAGTTCATGTACTGTTGACATTTAGCTTGAAGGATTTTGAGCATTACCTTGCTAGCTTGTGAAATGAGTGCAATTGTATGGTAGACTGAACATTCTTTGGCATTGCCCTTCTTTGGGATTCAAATGAAAACTAACCTTTTTCAATCCTGTGGCTACAGATGTGTTTTCCAAATTTGCTGATTTAATGAGTGCTGAACTTTAAGAACATCATCTTCTAGAATTTCAAATAGCTTGCTGGAATTTAATCATTTCCACTAGCGTTGTTCACAGTAAGGTTTCCTAAGGCCCACCTGACTTCACATTCCAGGATGTCTGGGTCTATGTGAGTGATCACACCATTGTGGTTATCCCAGTAAAAAAGGCCTTTCTTATATAATTTTTCTGTGTATTCTAGCCACTTCTTAATCTCTTCTGTTTCTGTGAGGTCCTTCCTCTTTCTGTATTCAACAATATTCGACACTAAATATGGACAGAATAGGTTTCCTTTCATAGCTCACATGACAGATAAGATATCACAACAGAAATTACAAAAAAACTAAGGCAATACTTCAAAAATAAACCAAGGATACAACTCTATTCATAGCAACTGAAAAAGATGACTGAGAGAAGTTAAAAGAGAACTAAGTAAATGCAGAGAAACTATATTCATGGTTGACATTAGTAATTTGACTTACACACGTAACAGAATTCTATTAAGTGCCAGTGAATACTTTTGGTACAAATTGACATAATGACCCTAAAATTATATGAAGATTAAAAAAACCACAGCAGTGTTTTTTAAAATCAAACAGTTTTTTTAAAAAAATCAACTATGAATGTAAAGAAAATGTTATATAAATATCATCTAAATCTCAGAACATATTCTGAAGCTACAGTGATCAAGACAATGAAGAAGTATTAATAAAAACTATACTGATCAGCAGGACAAAAGAGTAGAAAATAAAAACAACACTGAGAGGAAGTGATAGTAAGCATTTAGCTATTTAAACTGAATTCAATCATTGAGTAACTTTGCAGAACAAAAAGCACAACAGTGCCCAGATGAGGTCACTGATAAAGGGTTCCACCAAAAATTCAGGAAAAATTATGCCACTGCTCAACAACCTGTTCCAGAAAAATAGAAGCAGATGCAATCTTTCAATTATACCATGAGGTCAAGGACAATGACTACCCTAATACTAAAAACACTGAGAGAAAACTACAGACCAAAGAAAAATCCTCAACAAAGTATCAGCAGATCACACCCAACTATGCAGAAAGACATTTATACACTATGGCCAAATGGGATTTATCCAATGCATGCAAGGTTCATTCAACATTAAAAAAATCAACCATTATAATACATCACACAACCACAAGTTAAAAAAGAAAAACCACATAATCATGACAACTGATGCAGCAAAAGAACTGACAAAACTGAATACTTTTGTATAATAAAATTAGTCACTGACTAGGAAGAGAGAGGAACTTCCTCCACTTAATAAGATTACCTATAGAAAACCTCTGGCTAATATTTTATGTTAAGTTGGGCTCAAAGCATTCCCCAATAACACACAAAAGAAGGCAAGGATGTTCCCCTCTCATCACTCTTTCATCTACCACACTAAAGCAAATTGATAAAACAAAACAAGAAAATGATGTAAAATGGATACAGATTAAAATTAAAAAGGAAAAAATCAAGATCTTTGTTCAAACTGACATAATTGCCCATGAAGAAATTAAAAGAATCCAGACACCTAATAAGAAAGGTTAGCAAGAAAATAGAAATGTTGCAGGACATACAGTTAATATACAAAAGGCAATCACATTTCTATACTAGTAATGAACAGGTGTAATTTCTAAGGAATCTGTCTGCTAATGTAGGAGACACAGATTTGATCCCTGAGTCAGACAACCCTTGGAGAAAGAAATAGCAACCCACTACAGTATTCTTCCCTGGAGAATCCCAAGATCAGAGAGGATGGGGTCCCTAGAATCAGACATGCTTTAGACTAAACAATAAAAACTACATTATCACTTGTCCTAAAATGAAATATGTAGGGAAAATTCAATGAAATAGGTATCTAATACCTATATGAAAAAAGTACAAAACATAGATTAAAAAATAAGTAACAGGAGAGAGTTTCCACATTCTTCAAAAGTAAAACTTAGTATGATGTAAGATGTCAGTACTTACAAACTTGAGTCACAGATTCAATGCAAGCAAAAAAAAAATTCAATGCTATTTTTAACAAATTTTTAACAAAGTGATTCTCACATAACAAGGAGAGACAAAAGACCCCCAAAGTCCAACATAATATTGAAGTACATTAGAGGACCGACAACAGGTTTATTTAATGATTTTAATATAAAGCTAAATTAATGAAGGCACCACGGTAATGACAAAAGAAACAGATAAATGATCAACAGAACAAAATACACAGCAGACAAATAAACCTACAGATATACAGTCAACTAATCTCTGATCAATGGAGCACAGGCAATAAAATGAAGCAGAGACAGTCTTTTCAAGGAATGATGTGGAAAATCTGAGAATTCACATTGGAAAAAAGAATCTTTGGGACTTCTCTGGTGGTCAAGCAGTTAAGAATTTGCCTGATTGGAGAAGGAAATGGCAACCCACTCCAGTGTTCTTGCCTGGGAAATCCCACGGACAAAGGAGCCTGGGGAGCTGCAGTCCATGGTGTTGCAAGAGTCAAGACACAACTTAGCAACTAAACCATCACCACAAAGTAGATACAGTGACTGTTACTTACACTCCAGAAAAGCCTATGGAAACAAGAGATTCAACATACTGATGTATTTTTTAAAAAGTTTACTGTGATAACATAATTCATGGGATGTTGTAAGAACACAGGAGGGGCACTTAACGCAGTCTAGAAGGCTTTTATGAAGGGAGAGTTTGTGCTGCCTCTTGATGGATAATTAGGAGACCAGGTATAAGTCCTGTGGGTGGTGGGGTGGTGGGCAGGAGGAATTGGGAGATATCCAGTAGCGTGAGCAAAGATAAGCATGCCGACAGGCTGAGCTATAGTATGACTTAGGCATTTGCAAGTAGTTGTGAGTAGTGGAGCATCTTGAGGTTTTTAAGCTTCAGGACAGAAGACAGGTTCACAGGGTGGAACTTTATCCCCTCATTATTATGGTCCCACTCAAGGACTTCTGTCCCAGACCCCTAAGCCTGTGGTCATCTTGGTCCTCCGGCTGCCTCCATCCTCCCTAGATTGTTTACAACCTGCTGTCTCTGCGCTTCAACTTGCGGGTCCGTGTGAAGACTTATACGGACGAGCTAACGCCCCTTGAATCTTCTGTGTCTATGTACAAGGCAGTCAACTGGTATGAGAGGGAGATCTGGGACATGTTTGGAATCTTCTTTGCTAACCACCCTGATCTAAGAAGAATCCTAACAGACTATGGCTTTGAGGGACATCCTTTCCGGAAAGACTTCCCCCTGTCTGGCTGTGTTGAGTTACGCTATGACGATGAGGTGAAGTGGGTGGTGGCCGAGCCGGTGGTGGCCGAGCCGGTGGAGTTGGCTCAAGAGTTCCGCAAGTTTGATCTGAACAGCCCGTGAGAGACTTTCCCTGCCTATCACCAGCCCCCTGAGAGTCTCAAGCTTGAAGCCGGAGACAAGAAACCTGAAACCAAGTAGTTTCAGGGCAAGCATGTGTATCCTAGAAAGCACCTTATCTGTAATTGAGTGTCCCTGTAAATAAAATCCTAGTAGACTCAAAAAAAAAAAAAAAAAAAGAATTAGCCTGCTGATCAGGGGACAAAGGAATGAACCCTGGTCCAGGAAGATCTCATATGCCATGAAGTAACTAAGTGCATGCACCACAACTACCGAAATCTGTGTGCTCTGGATCCTGCAAGCCATAATTATTGAGCTTGTGAGCTACAACTACCAAGCCAGTGCACTAAAGCCTGTGCTCCACAACAAGGGAAGCCACCACAAGGAGAAACCCATGCACCACCACTACAGTAGCTTCTGTTCTGTTCAATTAAACAAAGACTGCACAGAGAGCTAAAGACAAGGCACATTTGAAAACACATACAAACATAAACATTTTAAAATTAGTAGAAGAAAAAGGAAAATTTTTACATGTTACATCATTCACAAAAATTAACTCCAAGTGAGCCTTAGACTCAAGTATAAAATGCAGAAGTATGGAACTCCTAAAAGGTAACATAGGTGAAATTATGTAGCATGGTGCTAACTTTTTAAAATATACTTTCTAAGGCACAGTCATAAGAGAAAGAATTGGTAAGCTGGAGTTCATTAAAATTTAAAACTTCTGTGAAAGATACTGTAAAAGAATGAGAAGGTAAATGAAGACTCAGTCACTCAGTCACTTCAACCGCTCACTCATGTCCCAATGACTTGCAGCACAACAAGCCTCCAACACCAATTCCCGGAGATTACTCAAACTCATGGCCATTGAGTTGGTGATGCCATCCAGCCATCTCATTCCCTGTCATGTCTTCTTCCTCCTGTCCCCAATCCCTCCCAATATCAGGGTCTTTTCCAACGAGTCACCTGTCTGCATGAGGTGGCCAAAGTATTGCAGTTTCAGCTTAAGCAAACGACGACTAGGAAAATATATTTACAAAAGGCACTGCTGTTCAGTCACTCAGTCATGTCAGACTCTTTGCAACCCTCTAGACTGTAGCACACCAGGATTCCCTGTCCATTGCTAGCTTCTGGGGTTTGCACAAAGACTGATGCTGAAGCTAAAGTTCCAACACTTTAGCTACCTGATGAGAAGAACTGACTCATTAGAAAAGACCATGAGGCTGGGAAAGAGTGAAGGCAGGGGGAGACAGAGAATGAGACGTCAGATGGCATCACTGACTCATTGTACATTAGTCTGAGTAAGCTGCACGAGTTGCTATTGCACAGGGAAACCTAGCAAGCTATAGTCCATGGTGTCGCAAAGGGTTGGACACAACTTAGTGACTGAACTGAACTGGAACATGCTCTAAAAATCATCAGTTATATTAGATTAGAAAAAAACAAACAGATGCATCAGTACCTCCCTAATTGAATCAGTAAAATCCCAAACACTAGCATCATCAACTGAATGTGTCCCCCAAAATGCTACACTGAAGTTAAGTCTTCACTGTATGTGGAAGCAAGGCCTTCAAAGTTGATCACCTTAAAATAGCTGGAGCTTTGAAGAAAGGAATTTGTGTGTCTTAGAAAAGAAACCATCAAAGGGCTTCCCCGATTGCTCAATGCTAAGGAATTTGCCTGTCAATGCAGGAAACATGGGTTTGATTTATGTGTCAGGGAGACCCCACATGCTGTGGGAGCAACTAAGCCTGTGTACCATGACTACTGAGCCTGTGCTCTAGAGCTCAGGAACCACAACTGGGCCCGTGCTCTGCAACAAGAGAAACTACCTCAATGAGAAGTCTGAGCAACACAACTAAAGAGCAGCCCCCACTCACCATACAGAAAATTCTGTGCAGCAATGAAGACCCAGCATACCCTGAACAAACAAATACATAAAAGAAACCATAGACATTCCTTTCGCAATCTACAAGCACAATGAGAAGAGAGTCAACTATGAATAAGAAAGAGAGCTCTCAAAAGACATCAAAATCTGCCGATGGCTTTATCTTGGATTTCTCTGACTCCAGGCATATGATAAATAAAAGTCTGCTGTTTACAAAACACTCACTCTGTGGTACTTTGAGTCTGCCTAAAACTCACAAACCCTCAGTTGGTAGGAGAAGCTAGACCAAACAAAAGCCTCAGTCATTGAGGGAGGCAATGAACATAATAAAAGTCTTTTTAGAAGATAGCTGTCACTTTCTTAGGAAATTAATTACTGCTGTTACAATATGATCCACTCATCATGCTCTTCAGTTTTTACCTAAACCAGTTAAAATCTAAGTCCACACAAATCTGCACAAGAATGTTTATAATGCATTTACATATAACTATACAAACACAAAGTGAGTGGATAAACAAAGTGCAGTTAATGCAAAGAACAGAACATTGCTGCATGTGGACTCCAAGAGTTGGTGATGGACATGGAGGCCTGGCATGCTGCAACTCATGGCGACTCAAAGAGTTGGACACAACTGAGCGACTGAACTGAACTGATCAAAAGTAAATATAGTTATCATCTCAAGGAAACAAACAAAGAAAACTAAATGTATATTGATAAGAGAACATTATTCTCAACAGGCAACATCCTGTATGCTTTTAATTATATGATATTCTAGAAAAAGCAACCATATAAACAATAACAAGATCTATTGATTCCACATATTGAAAGAAGGTTGGACAAATAAACAGTGCAAAGGGTAAGTTTATAAATCTATTTTGTACTGAAGATGGATGCATATCATACACATCTGTCAAAATCAATATAATGTGCAATAGAAAGAATCTATCAGAATGTATACTATAGGGCTCTATCACATTCTAGTATTTTCAGGTTAGTGGAAACAGTGGTGGGGGGACTAGTTGTAGGGACTTTTCATAATTTCTGCTCAGTTTTTTAAAAACATTTAAAATGATATAAAATGTAGTTAATAACTTTTAAGGAGGTAGCTGTTCAAGAAATCCCTATCTCTGTGTCAAATCTTTGAATGTCTCTCATTTCCACTTAGGATTCATCAAGCCTGACAAATTAAACCTGACCCTTTGTGTTTGCTCTTCATAAACTACACTGTAGCCACACGATATGACTTCCTCTTCTAAATTCAGTTCACTGAGACTGTAACTTCTTAGTTCCCTCCTAAGCTGCTTTCTCCACAGTGCAAATCAGATTTTATTGTAATTTATCATAACTGAATCGTTTTTCATTAGGCTTTTTACCACACTAAAATAAATACTTCACAGGTAGCAGAGTACTGACTGTATGCAGGATATAGCTGCATATATTAAATTATTGCAATTTAAAATCACGGCCATGATGCTTTCATTCCATTAAGCAATGGAATCTGAAAGAACTGGATGTCTGTGCTTTTTTTCTTTACCTTCAGACTGTCTAGCATAATTCATATATATGTTAATTTACACTAGATACATAACTACCACATGCAAAGATGACCTTACAACATTGTATTAATATTGAAACACAAAAATCTGAGATAACTGTGAATTGTTTAAAAATATATAATATTTATTAAACTGTATACTTTTGGAGGAGAAGAAATTACAAGTCAAGAAAAATTACTATGTTAACAAGTAAAGCAGCTAATCTTTCTTTTACCTGAGTAGAGTTAGATAGCTGTTTTCTCCATGGCTCTTCTGTACTGCTGGTCAGGTTTGTGCAGTTATGAGGTAGAGTGAATGTGTTTTGCTGCAGATAAGGCACATTTCCATTATTTCCACTTTGTGTTAAGTAATTATTGCCTACCAAATTAGTGTCTGTACACCCTAGTGGTTTTGAGATGCCAGAAAGAATATAGCATACAGAAAAAGGTCCACTGGACAAAAGATTTTCAAAACAAGCAGAGTGCACACTTCAGGCTGAGAGACACTAGGTACTCTGGGTAGAGCAGAATGTGGTTGCTGGCTAGAGAGAGTGTTTGTAGGCAGTGATGATTCAGCTATTGGCCCATTAGGAATTCCAGTAGTTTGTCCTGTTTGTCTCATCTTCAAAAACAAAAAAGAAAACCTGCTTGTGTGACTCTGAAACTGTGTTATCAATATATCCCTAACTTTATCATAACATTTAATCTCTCGAGGTTAAAAAACATACATTTTAGAAATGAAATGCTATGTTTATATAGGTAAAGCAGTCTTTTTCAGTATATAGTTTAAAAAAGCCTTTGCTTATTAGGGGTATGTGGGCAAAAGAAAGCAACTGAAAACAGTGAGTAAGTCATTTACAGGCTTTATTTATCATCATGATGTAAGGGATTTCAGATGGCCATTACATTTATGCCAAATCCTTTAAAATAATCCTGAAAACTTCTTCACTTCAGTATATTTTCTTTAATTGTAAAGTAATAAAGGTAAGCCTATAGAACAGACCTGAAATATGCACAAAACATAAAATATATTTCCTGTTGTCTTCCAAATTAATTTATAGCTATTAAAAAATAATAGAACTGTCCACCAGTGGTATTTAAAGCTCAGATATATAAATTCTAATGACTACACACAAAAAGTGGAAATAAGCATTAACAAATTCTGAAGTGGTATTGTAGTCAAGAAAAACACTTAACATAAATGATAAATATTTATAATGAAAATGGGATACATACTTGTTGCATTAAGACAAACTGACTTTCCAACTGTTGCAGCATCAGTTTTTGTGTCGGATTTAAATTATCTCTATCTATGCGTAGGTGTTCCAAGTACTAGAAAAATTTAAAAATACAAAGGTAAATCAAAGAAATTAAGTAAGTCACTACCAACCAACCTGAACTGAAAAGTCTACAAACCAAACAATTTTGTGTTGTGACATACAGTGATTTCTAACCAAATGTAACCAGTACCAAAATGAAGTCCTTACAAAGAGCTAAGAAAGATTTTTTAAAATAAGAATTCACTTGATGAAAATAATTTTTGTGTTTTGAATTAAATATATTATGCGAAAAGGAAATTATAATTCAAAGTGAAAGCTGTTTAACTATAAAATGTGCCACAACAAAAATGTTTAAGGGCAGCCTTATTTATAATAGGCAGAAATTATGTAAAAGTCTAACAACAGAAGTCTAGTTAAACAACATGCGGCTTCCAAAAATATTTTAAATGTAGCATCATGTAGCCATAAAGAACAAAGCAGCCATAAAATATATGAAAATATCTCAAAGATAGATCTTTGAGGAAGGTGAGCAGGGAAAAAAATACAGCAGTCAACAAGCTATATTAGTATAAGGGATAAAAAGAAAACTGAGATCAGCACATCTTCTTGTACATGTATATGTATATCTAGAAACAAAAGGAAAAAAAAACCACAAAGAAACTATTAGCACTGAATATTTGTTAGAAAGAGAAATTAAGTAGCTGGAGGCAAGAACTGCAAGGACACTTTAAAACCTGTACACCCCTATCTCCTAATAATTCTTACATTTCAAATATATGAATATATTGCTTCTTTTCAAAAAAGTAGAAAACAAAAATGTATTATGATCTCTATACCTTTGGAAAATGTAGGCTCATTACACTTATATACATGTTAACTTCATTTATTGCCATTCAATTTTAAGAATTAATACCCAGCAAAAGCTTAAAGCTTACTACTACCAACTATGTTAAAACATGTGATTAAAACTGTCAAAAAAGTATTTCATATCTGTAATTTCTGTGGTGTCAAACACCATGAATCAACTTGCTCCTCTACTGAAGTATATGATATAGTTTGACCATATGCCAGTTCTGAGAACTATTCTCAGGCAAATTTATTTTAAATTAAAAATATTTCATTAAATTCATACACCAATAGTTACAACTCATGAGATACTAAATGATTAGCAATTGGAATATTTACAGATAAACAAAGCTTATGTTTTTTAAAACCATTAAAAAAAAATCAATGCATAACCCATTTGGAAAATTATACATCTGAAAAGTCATTTATTCTTAAACTTTCTTAAAAGGTAAGTTCATCTGAACCATGACTCAAAGATCTAACAGACTGTCCATTACATTTAACACTCTATTTTAATGTCCATACAAAGTGATGGTAAAAATGTATGTTAAATTCAGAAAAGCAGGGAAATGAAGAAAATGCCTCATGCACATAAAGTTATCCCTACTTCCTATATTTAAATGATGCTACAATTGCAGCTTGAAATTGTATTGCTTATAACAGCTTGAAAAAAAACCCTTTTCACTCTTGAGGAACAAACAGTTTAAAACAAGACAGGCACAACTTCAGAAGACTTAGAATTTCATTTCTAATTGAAATCTTCCATTTCTCTGAAAAATTTATATGTACCTTTGCTGGACCAGATATTCTTTTCCTCTTGGCAGGACTGGACAGGTCATCTACTTGACTATAAGTAATCATATGTACTGGCAAGGGCTGTTGTGAAATTGATGTTTCACTGAGGCCTAATACAGGTTCAGTATTTGGATGATGAGCTTTGTAAGCCTAAGGATCACAGAGGTAAAAAAAAAAATGGTTCTATATATTCTTAATTCATGCCTTCAAATTATAAAACCTTACGAACTGCTTACTTTCCAAAACCAGACATCATGTAGACATCATCGATTCTCATTGAAAATCAAAGTCAAGTACTTCATCAATGGAGAATGTGTACCTTATTTTTAAAAACTTACTTTTTAAAATATTAAATAAAACACTGTATGAAAGTCCCTTAAGAAATACCTTTTGAAATCATAAAACTAAACCAAAGTTTTAAACTACCCCAAGAATCTTCCCATATCAGAGGAAGTTTTATTTTGATCTAAAATCCCTTAGTAGTAAAATTGAAAGGATTTTTTTTTTTTAAAGCCAATTCTGCACTTAGTAATTTAGATCTGATCACTACAGATTGGACAGAACCCTTAAAGCTGGGCACCTACAGAAGATAACCCAACTTCTCACCTGCTGTGCTGTGTTCATGGCACCCTGCCTGGAGGTAAGCTCTGCGGGTATTGGTAGGCTCCATGCCTCCTCAATACTAGGAAGCAATTTAGTTTTATTCTGTAGACTACCTTGTGGAAGGTTACACAACTGAGCCTAGGAAAAATTATGTAAAAAGCAAATTTAACACAGGACTACTTGAGTAAGATCAAGTCCACTAAAACTTCCTCAATTTATAGGTATTTTTTACAGAAAGCAGGTTATAAATCTGGGGTTTCAGATATATGCTAAAAAGGAGAACTAAAACATACTTTTAAGAATAGGAAAAAAGCTAAGTTCTGTTTTTCAGAATTCTGTTGGACATCTTCTTGTGAAATTTCACGCAAGAGTGAAAAACAATGTATGTGTTCTTTTCTCTAACATGTTATAACTTAAAAATGTAGATAGCACATAAAATCACGCAAATTAACATGAATCAGAAAAAGTAAAGATGCAAAAGACATTTTCAATATAGTAGTATCTTAAAGTGAAAAGTAGTATCATCATAAATATCAAAACTATGGAAATAAATTATTGACATCAAAACAAAATTAGACAAACTTTCCATCCACCCTCCTCTGCCAGGTATTTATGGAAATGTCTTTAAAATATGCTACTTCAAGAATTTACCTGTAAAACTTTAATTCTTCCTGTAAGCATGGAGGTATTACTGCAACTTTTGCTTCTAGTTGCATTTAAGTAGCATTTAATGGCATCCTGAGGTTGGTTACAGGATTCATAGAGAGTGCCTAGGTCCATCCATGCTGCTGCATGTCCATGGTCCAATTGTACAGCACAAATATAGGCCTGCAATGCATCCATAGGCTGATTTTGCTGCTGATAGAGCACACTGGAAAGAGAAAGTTTACTAAAACTGTGTGTAATATTAATACATGCATATAGATGAAGTTCAATAAACATGTATATCAATTAAAGCATTATGCAGTTAACACACACAAGCCTTACCCTATTGAACACCAGGTATCTGCACTTGCTTCTGATTTATCAATAGACTGCCTATAAGATATAAAGGCATCCTGAACTTTTCCGATACTTGAATAGCACCTGAAACAGGCAAGGAACAAAGCAGATATAGATGTATAGTTTAAATGTATTTATGTTTCCACAAATGCTTAAATAACTGTATTAGCTTGACAAAATTATGTATATGGAAAGGGAAAATACTTGTTAATCAAGATATGTGGTTATACATAGTGATTTTAATGTACATTTTAACAGCTACTAAATTAACTTTCTGTCTTATGACTGCTAGCAAATGTTATATAATGTATTCTTTTCAAACCATTATAGCCAGAATTTGGTCACTGCTAGAAGAAACTTAAATACAGAGCTCTTTTATACATACTTTAAACTCAAGCTTCTTACATTCCAAGAATTTAAAAGCTAAGTAACAAAGAGAAATTAAATGTTGATAACGACCTCAGGGGCACATCCAAATTTTCCATTCTGAACTTAAAGATGCCAATGACAAACATTTCTTAAATCTTGAAAAACATAAAACTGAGGTATATTTAATGTTAAAATACACACAGAAAAAGGGTACAAATAAGCCTAAAGAATGGCTAATTTGTGGGCTGACAAACACCAAAAGGCCAGTAAAAAAGACAGAGATAGCAATTACGAAGAATGCATACAAGTTCAGAGTCTTGACGCAGAAAAAAAGGGAACAATAATGCAAACAGGTATAGACATTAGAGACTGTGTCAACATTAACAGACAGGAAAGTTTTTTTAACAAAAGAATATTTTAATGATCAGACAAATGCTGTATGTATCTCCTGGCTTACTTAATGTTAAGAGAACTGAAGCACAAACTAAAGTTGGGTTTTAGCTCTTTCTGCTACATTAATTATTACGTTACCTTGAGAAAGCTACTTCCTTGAATTCATGTCCCCTACTTGCAACATGAAAAGGTAAAATAAGTTTTTCCTTTTGATCCAAGATAAAAATCTGCAGCATAATGTCATTTATGTTGTATGAAGACTGTATAAAGGCTGTCTGATCATTCCTAATCTTTTAAGTTTTCTGCATGTGGCAGACTCTAACATATTCATTACCAGTGTTACTACTGTATTCCAACATCCCTATCTCAATTTTACAGACACATCCTAATCAAAACAGCAATAATACGAAGTAAACCCTTGGACACAGAGGTAACACAGGGTTTCTGAAATACTAGGATCATCAAATACTAGGATCATCAAATCTCTATAAATTTTACAGACACTGAGATCCTCATTCAGAGCTACAGTAAGTTTTTTTCATGTAACTAACCATGGTTGCACTGGGTCTTTGCTGCTGCCTATGGTCCCTCTCTAGTTGTGGTATTCAGGTAACTCCAGAGTGAGTGAGCTCACTAGTTGCAGTGTACAGGCTTAGTTTAGCTGCTCCACGGCATGTGAGATCATCCCAGACCAGGGATCAAAACCATGTCCCCTGCACTGGCAAGCGGATTCCTACTGGAGCACCAGGAAGTCCTTCAATAGGCTTTAAAATATCCTTTTTCAGAAATGTGATTCTCTTTTCTATTAGTAAAGTCAATTAGAAGCAACATATGAAAAACGCAGCAGGGAAAAGAAAATTATGGGAAAAAACTAAAATTAAAAATTAATGTTATATACACCCATAACAGATTCATGTCAATATATGGCAAAACCAATACAATACTGTAAAGATACTAGCCTCCAATTAAAATAAATAAATTTATATTAAAAAATAAAAATAAATAAATATGTAAAAAGAAATGCTGTCTAGGGACTTCCCTGGTGGTTTGATGGCTAACACCACCTTGTGCTGTTGGTGCAGGGTGCCTAGGTTTGGCCCCTAATCAGGGAAATAGATCCCACATGCTGCCACTAAAACCCTGGACAGCCAAATAAATAAATATTCTTTAAAAAATAGATAAATGTTGCAAAAAAATGATCTTTGGCCCAAAAGAAATATCACGTAATTGAGAAATCTAGACTGTGGTCCATACTGGTAGAAAAAATGTCAAAAAACAGAACATACATTGTTGTTTTAAATTCAGATAAACTCAGTTAAGCCCTTTGTAGAACACTGCTTTTCCCAAAGAGATGGTAAAGTGTATCCTTATTAAAATGAAGATTTTAAACTATTTCATTACACATACTGTACAGGCTGTGATTAAACAGAAATAACAAAAGGATCCCTTATACTAAAGAGTCACATACAATGTAAATGACATTATGCTACTGATTTTTATCTTGGATCAAAAGGAAAAAAATATCCTGGGTCATATTCTTATAAAAATCTAAACTAAATTAGAAAAAACCTAATATTATGTGACACACTCCTCTCTTTGTAAAGATAAACTTCTTTCAAAATCACCGATTAAGATAAATATTGCACAAAGGTAAAAATCATATTAGCTCCAAATGCAAGAACTACTTAGTTCACTTATTTCATTTACTAAATGCTTGACTGATAACAACAAATGAAAATGGAAGATAAGAAAGATTCAGCTTATCCCACAGGATCTGTAGCAGAGGAGAAAACACTAAGTTGAGAAGGAACTCAAACTAGACTCTTGACAAGCCTAGGGGAGATTAGAAAAACTCTATACTGAAAGTAGCTAACTTCGCTTATTATATAAAATTAATCAAAAATGAAATTTTTAAAAAAGGACTGAATTTAATAATAATCTCGAATATACTTCCTTTTTAAAAGAAAAAGTCACTAAAAGCTAACATTAACACAAAACCTAAATGTGAATTAGACTTTACATAAATAAACAAACTCAATGTCAGTAAGAAAGGGGCAAAATTTACAGTCAAACCAAGTAAGACAATTAAATTTATAACATTGAAAAAAGGTAACTGATTTATCTAATCCAATCCATTCATTAATCAGTGGAAAATTCCAGCCTTAAATGCTTTAGACTTTTCCATATGCCATAAACGATCATCAGATAGAATAAAAATGAATTCTCTGTTAAATACATTTTAAAAATGATAAAAATGATAGAGGGAACACAATTTAAACACTGAACAGAAAAACAATGCCCTAATTAACCTGTGACAAAATTCTTTAAAACTCTTTGAAGCTAGTAATAATTCAAGTCACAAGACAAAGTGAAATGAATTCTAATAAGTAGAATAAGAATTCTTAAGTAAAAGCACCTAATTCAGAATAATCTGAAATCATCAAATTTACCTCCCCCAAATCTTTGTTACAATGTTTTTAAAATAAAATGCCACTAAGGATATTACAGATTAACATTAACACTTTAGATTGTAAACCATCTCTAGAAAGCATAACCCAAGAATCTGGTCTCACCTGCCAAGGAAGTACCAAGACTGGCCAGAATTAGGATCCGCCTCCAATGACTTTTGGAGATACTGAATAGCACAGCTTTCCTTGGTGGCTTGGTCTCCTAATAGATCCACGTTATGATGCATCCATCCTATAATTAATCAAGTGGAAGCCATTTACCCATGATTCAATCACTCTTCTAGCCTCAAGAAAATCATGAAGCACACAAATACCCTTCTTGTAAATTTATTTACTTATCTTGAATCAAACTTTCCTAAATTTTGAACTATCAAAGGTAGCTACAAGAAAATCCATTTTACTAAGAGGGATACAATCAACAAAGGGAAACTTAAAACATCTAGGGTACTACATAGAAGTCACAGACAGATACTCCTTTTCTGAATTTAATTTGAAAAATAAAATTTTGACTTATAAACCAAAAAGTATAAAGAGGATTAATTTACTTATTCTTCAAAGGTTGAAATATTTTAAAAACAATCTAGTAAGTCCATGTTAATCTCTGAGGAATAAACGAAACTAAAAATATTCGAAGATACACTATTACAAAGAAAACACCTTACCAAATATCCTACACTATACTTACATTAATTATTTTCAAAGAATTCTAAACATATGATCAAAAATAAAAACAAAATGTTTCCAAAGCTATATGAATATGTAAATTAAAAACTGGTTCCAAAATAGATAAAAGCAATACAGCGTTTGAATAATGAAGAAGTAGAAGAGTTATAGCAGCAGACAATGGAAAGATTGGACCACTGAAAAAAAATGTTAAACAGTTAAGACAAATGGAAATTATAGTGCTTCATCTGTCAGTCAATTCATGTTATAAAATTACCTTTGCAAAAGTGTAACCTAGGCAGAAGTATAACCTAGGCAAAAGTATGACTAATTGCTTTGACATTATAGGCAAAATACTGCCATGTCAAAAATACATTATCACAAGTTCATTAAAATTTAGAAACTATCTGCTCAAAACCAAATACTGAAACAAATTAAATAAATAAAATATTCTTTAATTTTTAGGGGACACAGTTTCATTAACTCATATAATAAAATGCCCTATGAAAACAAGCTCACAGCACTTAACTACCATTTGAATTCTTTTAACTCATTTAACTTCACAGAGTGCTTATAATAAGCACATGGGAATGTTCAAACCTCTTCTAGACACCAATAACTAAAGAAGAATGTTGAGAATTTAAAAGGAGTAGACTGGACCGTTGAATCCAAATTATGATATGAAATTATGAAATACACTAGGTGGATTAGGAAGATTTCCTGGAGAAGTGGCAACGCACTCAAAAATTCTGCCAGGGAAATCCCATGGACAGAGAAGTCTGGCAGGCTACTACTACAATCTATGGGGTCACTGAGTCAGACACAACTGAATGATTAAAACAAGCAAATAAGAAATAAATACATTAACACCTGATCAAAAAAGAGAAGTACATTTATTATAGGAATATTTATAATATACAATACTCAAAACACAATCTCAAAATAATAAACATTACAATTAATTCTAAAACACAGGAGTTTAGTGAAAAGATATTTTTAAGCAGAAGAATTAAAACTGTTTCTACCCACTCCCACCAAAATTTTAATAGTAATGCATTTTGGAATAAAAAGAAACTTTTATGTACCTAACTGTTGTAAAACAGTTGCTTTTACTTGTGCAGGTAGGTTTTCTGTCTCTAAAAGCTGTTCATAAGCTTCTTTCGCAGAATGATACATTCTCTAAAGAGCAGAAGATATTCAGAAAAAAACATACATCATTACTGCAACAACAAAAAAGGAAACATAAGATATAGAAAACAAACTAGTGGTAACTACTTGTGAGAGGGAATGGAGGAGAGGCAAGAGAGATGAATTAAAGGGGTTAGGAGGGACAAACTATTATGTATAAAAGAGATAACTACAAGGATATATTGTACGCATAGGGAATTTAGTTGATATTTTACAATTAATTACAAATGCAATGAAATCTTTAAAAATTGGAATATCTATGTGGCATATACTGTATATATAATATCAGCTATTCTTCACCTAAAAAAGCCTTTAAACATAAAATTAATGTTTCAAGTAATAAACTAGAATAAACACTCATATATATGCTATATACATCATAAAATTTAGCAGTATATGATTCAGACAATAATGATATTTTTAAAGTTTCCATTATGAAAATAAAGAGTTCTAATTCATTAAGTGAACATTTAACTGTGCACCACCAACTTTCAAAAGAACAGCTAGTAAAACTATACTTCAATCTAATATGGAATCAGTAAAATATGGCAATTATAACATTTGCTGTTTCCCACAACTTACAGAGAAAAAAAAAATTCACCTTTAGACATTACTTAATAACATCCACGAAGCTGTAGAACTATCCTATAAGCAGATGGATAATTAACCTGGAAAGACTTTCAAAGATGTGCACATTTTATTAAGGAAATATAAGAAGTGCTACTACTATCCTTTACAAAGTCTAAGAGGAAAAGTAGTTAATCTAATTTGCATTTTAAAATATGCTGCTTTAACAGAAAATGTCCCTGAAAAATACTTATAAACAATTCAAGACATAAGTTCCCATAAGTATGATAAACAATACTCATATTGAAGGTACAAGAAAATTTACAAATGAGACCACTGCCCGCAGTTCTCCTTCAAAAATTATTGTAAGAGGAAAATTTTTCATAGCGAACATGATGTTCAACTCAATCCTTTCAAAACAACAGAAAATGATAATAAAAGAAATTCCAAAGTATGGTGTCCTTAAAACATACGTGAAAAAGCCCGAAAGACGTTTTTAAAATATTAAAAAAAAAAAGATGGTGAAGTCATTTCAAAGACATATTTTATTAAATAACATTTCTACTTTTCAAGTATTTATTTATTTGGCTTTGCAGGGTATTAGTTGTGGCACAAGGGATCTTTGTTGCATCATACCAGATCTTCTGCTGTCCATAGGATTCACGAGTTGTGGCGCAAAGACTTGGTTGCTCCATGGCATGTTCCCTTAGGGAACTTCAGTCTCCTGTTACCTGACCAAATAGAACTGTTGTCCCTTGCATTGCAAGGTGGATTCTTAATCACTGGACCATCAAGGAAGTCCCAAGGACACCATATTAAGTAAACAGGACAATTAAACTAAATGTATAAATTGGGGCTAAAAACAAGTTTTTACTCTAACCAAATGAGACAAGGAAAGAAGGAAAAAAAGAACACCCTACACTTCATATCTCTCATATACACCCATACACATAAGAATGCTATGGTTTTCACACAGACAGCAAACCAACATTCAGAAAGCAGCCCATTAACAAGGATACATAGTTAATAAACTACAGTTAATAAATTAACTTTAATAAATTAAGCTTGTTAATTTTAACAAGCAAAAATAACTTGAACCAAGCTGATAGCAATCAGAGAAGGACACTAGAAGGATCATTTATGTTGCCCTTGGGGAGTGTATAATTATAGCAGAACATAAAAGCATTAATACACAGCAGGAAAAGCAATGTATACTTTTACGGAAATAGAAGTATAACATAGTATGTAAGAATTGTTACCAATGCAACACAAACATATACACCTGTAGTAGATCTTTCACTCACAAATATCACAAACACTGGTTTTTTTTATTCTGAAACTTAATAAGCTTAACAGTTAGTGGTGGTGGTTTCATCACTAAGCCTTGTCTGACTCTTGCAACCCCAAGGGGTGTACCTTGCCATGCTCGTCTGTCCATGGGTATTCTCCAGGCATGAATACTGGAGTGGGTTGCCATTTCCCTCTCCAAATAACCTTAATAGGACATTCATCTTTTACTTCAAGAAAAGTCATTTAATTCATCAGTGTTTAATTTTTTAAAAAGTTCCATTCTGGCAATAACAGTTTTATTTGATGTTACTGTTACACATGGAAACATTCACTTATGGAAACTGAAAAACAGAAACAACTTTGAGAAAGACTTTAGTGAGTGCCTGAATAAGGTTTTTGACATATGTAATAAAAATGTTTTTGATGTATTTTTGAATTATTAATAGGTAGAAGAAAGTTTAACAAACAACCATGATGCTAACTACACATGGCACTGATTCCACAATATATACTAATTATGTTGTATACCTTAAACTAACACAATGTTTTATGCCAATTACACATAAATAATACAGGAGAAAAAAATCAACTGTATTTTGATATATTAACAGAGAATAATTTAAAAAGGAAATTAAGGCAACAAGTCAACTTACTGCACCATTAAGAAGAAAATAAACTTAAAATTTGCCAGATATGTAGAAGACTTTGTTTTCTTTATCCATTCACCTGTTATGATTTTTTTCACATATCAGCTATTGTTCATAGTGCTGCAATGAACATAGGAACACTAATATCTCTTTGAAATCCTGAATTCAAAGTTGTTTTGAATAAACAGTCATAAATCTGAATACTGGATCCTATGATACTTTTTTTAAAAATACTGGATTCTGTGATGCTATTCTTAAGTTTTGAGGCCTCTTCATACTGTTTTTCTGCACCTGCTGTACCATTATGCCTTCCCACCAATAGTATGGGAAGTAATTTCATATTTTTAACAATACTTGCTTTCTTATGTTTTTTGATAACAGCATGTAGATTATGTTGTCTAAAGTATAAACGTTTTAAAAGACATAATGCACTTTTGCTGCTGCTGCTGCTAAGTCACTTCAGTCATGCCCGACTCTGTGCAACCCCATAGATGGCAGTCCACCAAGTTCCCCCGTCCCTGGGATTCTCCAGGCAAGAACACTGGAGTGGGTTGCCATTTCCTTCTCCAAAGCATGAAAGTGAAAAGTGAAAGTGAAGTTGCTCAGTCGTGTCCCTATTAATAGATGATAATTTAGGGTAAACATAACCTTCATATACAATGGGAAACCAAAAAACCCATGCAACTTGCTTTGGTGCAATACTTGCTTGTTTGCACTGGTCTGAAATTGAAACTACAATATTTCTAAGGTATTCCTGTATCAAGATAACAACATTTCCTGAAGCAGCTTAAGGATTCAATAAAACCTCTATTAAAACCCTGCTGTACACAGTTTATAATAGCCAGGACATGGAGGCAACCCATATGTCCATCAGCAGATGAATGGATAAGAAAGCTGTGGTACATATACACTATGGAATATTACTCAGCCATTAAAAGGAATTCATTTGAATCAGTTCTAATGAGATGGATGAAACTGGAGTCCATTATACAGAGTGAAGTAAGCCAGAAAGATAAAGAACATTACAGCATACTAACACATATATATGGAATTTAGAAAGATGGTAATGATAACCCAATATGCAAAACAGAAAAAGAGACACAGATGTACAGAACAGACCTTTGGACTCTGTGGGAAAAGGTGAGGGTGGGATGTTTAGACAGAACAGCAACAAAACATGTCTATTATCTAGGGTGAAACAGATCAGCAGCCCAGGTTGGATGCATGAGACAAGTGCTCAGGACCAGTGCACTGGGAAGACTCAGAGCGATGGGATGGGGAGGGAGGTGAGAGGGGGGATTAGGATGGGGAACACATGTAAATCCATGGCTGATTCATTTCAATGTGTCAAAACCCACTACAATATTGTAAAGTAATTAGCCTCCAACTAACAAAAATAAATGGAAAAAAAAAAAAACCCTACTGTAATTTGCAGAAATTTAAAAAATCATCCTAAAGTTCATATGGAGGGAATTTCAAAAGGCCTCAATAGGAAAGTAAAAATTAACAAAAATATAATAATTTAATACATCCTAGATTAAAAGCTATAGTTTTCTTCATCATAGACTACGTATTTATTTTTTCCTTTATCATTACAAAATTTCAGAAATAATTCAAACATTTTCTCACAAATAACAGAAACAAAATGTGGCATACATATACTAACATAATACATATAATTAACATAATACTTAGCAAACATCACTACGAACAAAGGTAGTGGAGGTGATGAATTCCAGCTGAGGTTATTTCAAATCCTGAAAGATGATGCTGTGAAAGTGCTGCACTCAATATGCCAGTAAATTTGGAAAACTCAGCAGTGGCCACAAAACTGGAAAGGGTCAGTTTTCATTCCAATCCCAAAGAAAGGCAATGCCAAAGAATTCTCAAACTACCTCACAACTGCACTCATCTCACACGCTAATGAAGAAATCCTTAAAATTCTCCAAGAAGGCTTTAGCAATACGTGAACCATGAACTTACAGATATTCAAGCTGGTTTTAGAAAACACAGAGGAACCAGAGATCAAATTGCCAACATAGGATGGATCATCAAAAAAGCAAGAGAGTTCCAAGATCAAGGCATCCAGTCCCATCACTTCATGGCAAATAGATGGGGAAACCATGGAAACAGTGGCTGACTTTATTTTTCTGGGCTCAACAATCACTGCAGATGCTAACTGCAGCCATGAAATTAAAAGACACTCCTTCGAAGGAAAGTTATCACCGACCTAGACAGCATATTGAAAAGCAGAGACATTACTTTGCCAATGCCTGATTGGAAGGACGGTAATGTCAAAAGACACTTACTACTTGAAAGGAAAATTATTAGGATATTAAAAAGCAGAGATATCACTTTGCCAACAAAGGTCCGTCTAGTCAAGGCTATCGTTTTTCCAGTAGTCATGTATGAGTGTGAGAGTTGGACTGTGAAGAAAGCTGAGCGCAGAATTGATGCTTTTGCACTGTGGTGTTGGAGAAGACTGTTCAGAGTCCCTTGGACTGCAAGGAGATCCAACCAGTCCATCCTAAAGGAGATCAGTCCTGGGTGTTCATTGGAAGGACTGATGCTGAAGCTGAAACTCCAATACTTTGGCCCCCTCATGCCAAAAGCTGACTCACTGGAAAAGATAATGATGCTGGGAAAGACTGAGGGCAGGAGAGGGGACGACAAAGGATGAGATGGCTGAATGGCATCACTGACTCAATGGACATCGGTTTGGGTGGCATCCCGGAGTCGTTGATGGACAGGGAGGCCTGGCATGCTGCGGTTCATGGGGTCACAAAGAGTTGGACATGACTGAGCAAGTGCACTGAACATAATACTTATTTCTAGTATTTACAGGAATTAGTTCCAAGGCCGCTTCTGGATGCCCAAGTCCCTTATATAAAATGGAGCTATTATTTGCATATAACGTATGCACATCCTTGTACTTGTTTTATTCATCTCTAAATTACTGATAAAACATAATACATATTGCTGTGTTCACAAAATAGTACCAAGAGTGTAACAAGTTCAAGTTTGCTTTTTTCAAACTTTCATGAATTATTTTTCTAATGTATTTTTGATCTGAGCTTGGCTGAATACAAATATGCTGAACACACAAATACTGAGGACTGACTGCACAAACAGGGCAAGGATAATTAAATGTTTCACCATGTTACAACATGGAAGAACCTAGATGATACTATGCTAAATGAAATACGTAAGACAAAAAGACAAAAGCTATATGAGTCTATTCATATGAAGTATCCACAGCACACATATACAGAGACAGAAAGCAGAACAGAGACTTTCAGGGATTGGGTTAGAGGAGAGTGAGACTTCTCTATGGTGAAACATTTTCCACCTGGAGTGATGACAGATTCTGAATAATGCAACACTTAACAGTGCAAATACAGTAAACTGTACACTTAAAAAGTAAACTACTTAAGTATAACAATTTCACCAAATTTTACAGGTAATATAGGCTGATTCTTTCTAAAGAAAAGTTTTAAATGTATGAATATATTCTTATCTTCAACATGCAAATTAAGGATTTTTGAAAAGATTCAGGGATATTAATGAGTCTTCTTTTGAGGTTACTGGCTTGAGAACTAAAAGGTAAGTCTGACTAGGAAGACTTGTTTTCAGTAGTTTACTTCAAACCCTGTATGCTTACTCAAAATGTCAACAGGAAGAAAAATAACCAGAATTACTCAAGAAAATATCCAGTGAAAGATCTGCCCTATAAAACATTGATAAAACGACTGAAAGAAAAAGACAGTAATCAGAAGTCATATTAAGAAACACAGCAAAGTGATACAAATAAAATGGTACATTTCAATGTACATTTAAATGGTACATTTAAAATAGTAAGTACTACTATATTTTTGATTTACAAGTAAACTTCTGGTTTCTACATAAAGTACAAATACCAACAAAATAACTATACATGTTTGTCAATGGGTCTGGGCATTCATGCTGCATGCATGTTAAGCACCTCCACTGTGGCAACTCTTTGGAACCCTGTGGACTCTATGTAGCCCACCAGGCTCCTCGGCTCAGGGGATTCTCCAGGCAACAATTCTGGAGTGGGCTGCCATGGCTTCCTCCAGTGGATCTTCCCAACCCAGGGATCAAACCCACATCTCTTTTGTCTCCTGCATTAGAAGGCAGATTCTTGACCAATAATGCAAGGTGGGAAGCCCCCTTTAAAAGGAATCAGGTCTCCTTTAATGATTTGTTTGTTTTGCTTTTTCTCTGTGCTGGGTCTGCATAGGTACGGAGTCTAAAGATTTAATTTGTGACAGTAACAAATATGACAGTGAGAGAAGTAGAGAATAAATCAACAGAAAAGAAAAATATTTGTATGCTACTGAAGCCATGTTTTTGTCAACTCTAACTAGATTGCTAAAAATTTAGAATGTTAAATAAAGCCTAAGGAAATGAAAAATATAAGAACTCGAAGACAAGTGTCCTCAACACCCAGGCCTTAGATCTGTTTGGATTCATAATCTGTTAAGATCCAGACTAAGTAGTGAACAAGCAAGCTAAGCTCCAACTATATTTATTGCTGTTTTCCATCATTCCCATCTGCACTCTGCTTGAAGAACTCAACACACATAACACATTTGAATCATCCTGAAACCCCATCGTACCCGCAAGCCATCTGTCTGTGGAAAACTTCTCTTCCATTAAACTTCTGGTGCCAAAAAGGTTAACAAATATTGCTCTATATAACATGAGGAAACAAACAACAAAAGGATGGAGGTAAGTCATTCATTATCAGAGGAATTACCTTAAATACATTAATTGTGCAATCACTATCAGTTGGCAAAATGTAGAATAGTCAATTCCAGTACAGCGTCCACGAAAGACACAGGATAGATATACACAGAGACCCTGATGCTGGAAGGTACTGAATGCAGGAGAAGGGAACCAGAGAGGATGAGACAGCTGGATGGTTGGTATCACTGACTCAATGGACGCAAGTTTGAGCAAGCTCCAAAAATTGATAAAGGACAGGGAAGTCTGGTGTGCTAAGTTTATGAGGTCACAAAGAGATATGACAGCGACTGCTGTCAATAACAGCTGAAGAGTATTCTTCTTACAATACTCATAATTATATGCATTGGTATCTGACTGCAAGAGGAACTGGTAGCTTAGAACACAGAAAGGAACTTTACAGTGTACACTTTCATGTCTTTTTATTCTATAGTAAAACTAATTTTTAAAAAAAGGTATTATAGAAATGTAAAAAATTCAATAAAATTTGTTTCTTAAACTCTAGAGGCTACTTAGAAGCAACCAGTAACGAGACCTCCTAGTTCATGTGACTTTCATAAAAAGTTTTATATTTGTGAAATTTTGATCTCCATGACCGATACTGGGATAGTAACTCATCAAGTGTTAACTTTTTGAATAAAACTAGGATAATTTATATTTTGAAAGGAAATTATTTCATCTGTATCTTCAAACTTTTATACACTTTTGCACTTCTCCATCTTTAATTATGCATATGAAAAAATTTAATAATTTTTCCAATTTTTTGGCAGCACTACATGGCTGTGGTATCTTCTTTACTTGCCCAGGCATCAAAACTGTGACTTCTACAGCCAAAGTAGATCAAGGGACCACAAAGAAATTTCATTACTTGAAGAATCAAGGTTTTGTTTCATTGGACTGTTATTAAAGAATTATGAAGCTCATTAATGGTAGCATATAAAAAGAAAAACATAATAAGACTGAGTGAAAGAGCAATGAGATCTTCTTACTTATAAGAGACAATGTAATCAAAACCAAAAGAGGTAATACCAAATATTCTGCTTACATCATTAAAATGATGAAAAAGACATTGATGGGAATCTTAAGTAGGCAAGGAAACAAACAATATTATAATTATTAGGAGGTATGACTGTATATATCCTTAAGAATCAATTTTACAAATAACAAAAAAATTTGTTAGCAAGATTATTAACCATTAATAGGAAATAAATTTCACAAAATTGGGGAGAAGGGTTCCAACACTGTATCTATCTTGGCTTTCTTTTAAACTTTGATGTTTCAAGCTATATATCATACCAAAAGTGGTTCTGGCTGTGAACACAACTATACCCACACACTCACACACATTTAAATACACTCCATCCTCCCAACTGCTCCATATCTTCATTCTAAGCATAGCTCAAACCACTGTTGTTTAGGGAAGCCATAACTAACCTTATTGAACAGAACGATGTCCATGTATTTCAGTACTTTAATACAGTAAAACTTTAAACATATACAAAAGAGAAAATACTATAATAAATTCTACATACCTCCTTAAAAGTATCAAATCATTTCAATACCTCAAATTTGATCATTTTGAGGCAAATCTTCTGCTATCATTTTCATACACACAAAAATATTATGTGTATCTCATAATACACATAACTGCTAAGACCAAAATATATTACCCTATAAAAATTACAATAGTTACTTATTATTAAATTTCCACTGTATATCATACAACTTTATATCATACACTGTATATCATACAATTCATACAACTTTCCCCTAGCTGCATTTTTATGGTTGGCTTAATTCAGGAGCCAAACAACATCTAACCACTGAAACTGGTTGTGTCTCTTAAATATATTCTAATTTATAGAATTGCCTTTGTTTCCCTTCAACCCCCTCCTCCCGCTTAAAGTCTTAATAAATTACAGAACAACCTAAGTTTTTTAACCTGTCCTTTACTCATTTTAAGATTTTTCCATTGTTTCCTCTTCTTAAACCAATTCAAAGAAGGAAACAGTTGACTTCAATTTCTTTTCACAAGAAATAACCACAAATGATGTTTCAGTAACTTTACTACTTTTATGCTTTTAAAAACTTCCTTCTCTTAACATAGATGTTAAAATAAATAAATAGATGTTCTAAAATCTACACAACTATAAGCCCTTAGAGCTGATTTTTCTTTCTTATAATACATGTGCCTGATATGAGCTTCAACTACTGTGAAATACCCACAGTATAGCTAGCTAATCTGAATAAATACATTGCCAACTATGTGACTAGATAAAGAACGAGACTGTACACCGTGTCCCACTCCCAACTATAGTTGATTTAGACAATTTATCTTTCAGGCCACTTGTTTTTTTTTTTCCTGAGCTTTAATTTCCTGGTGATATGTTTAAATATACCAATACAAACTGAATTCTTGAAATTTTTCACTAATTCCAATAGAAGTAGTATTCCTCAGGTTTTTTTCTATCTTCTTATGATCTCACTGTGTGCCTCTAAGAGAAATCTGTGATCACAGTAAGTACAAGAGGGGTAAGACCAACCACAAGAGTTTTTACTGATAGTCAGTCTGGCATGTAACAGATTCTAAGTTTAGAGAGGCAAACTGTATTAATTTCTATTTAAACATACTACTTCCATCATCTTCATGTGAATAAACAGTTGTTAAGATGGCTAACGATCTGAGTTTTTTTCATGTGAGAACAGAGATATACTCAAATAAATTACAGCATAGTCTATACATTGGTTCATCTTCCTCTATTCACTTAAGAGTATGTATGATATTTTACCAAAGGATATACAAAAATAAATATTCTTCATTCCATTAATATACAAATGGATTGCACTAGATAGTACAAAATGTACCACATTTTATTCAACTTCATTCTAGGTGCTAGACACCTGAGTTATTTTGATCTCTCTCAGTAAAGTACTTGATCTTATTGACTTGCTTCATTTTCTGCATAATATACATCACACTGCACATTTACTGTCACCTTTCCCACAAGAAAATAAGTTTCTCTTTTTATAGGTAGCCTAGAACTACTGACACATATTGAAAGTGATAAATTAGATAAATTAATGAACACACACTTAAGAACAAAAAACAAACATTTTTAAAATGTGTGCCTTTAAAAAATACTAATATACCCCAAAATTTAACCATAAATTAAAAAAAAAATTTTTTTAACCATAAATTTAAGGAAAGATACTCCAGCTTCCTTATGGAGGGCTACTTATTCAACAAAGGGAGAGAAAAACATAACAAAGAAGAGTATAACAAAGTACCCACCTTTCCCTTTAGTGCACTGGTGAAGCACAACATTGATAACTGTCATAGAAACAGATATCTCATCAAATACATCCCAAGCATGTAGGTAAATCACAAAAATGACCATAATAGTGATAAAGGGTGGACTGGGTTTCCCAGGGGGCTCAGTGGTAAAGAATCCACCTGTGAATGTAGCAGATGCAGGTTCAATCCCTGGGTGGGGAAGATCCCCTAGAGAAGAAAATGGCAACCCATTCCAGGCTTCTTGCCTGGGAAATAATCCGACAGCCAGAGGAGCCTAGTGAACTACAGTTCAGGGTATCTTAAAGAGCAGGACACAATTTAGTGACTAAACAACAACAAAATCAAACAAGGCCTTGTAAAACAAGAAGCCATTTATAGATCACACTGTGCTGTGCTGTGCACAGTCATGTCCGACTCTTCAACCCCATGGACTGTAACCACCAGTCGCCTCTGTCCATGGTGAATCCTCAGGAGTAGGTAGCTGTACCCCCCTCCAGAAGATTTTTCCAACCCAGAAACTGAACCCACGTCTTCTGCATTGCATGTGGATTCTTTACCATCTGAGCCACCAGAGAAGCCTGAATACTGGAGTAGGTACCCTATGCTCTCTCCAGGGGAGCTTCTAAACTCAGGAATAAAACTGGGCTCTCCTGGATTGCAGGCACATTCTTTACCATCTGAGCTACTAGGGAAGCCTACAGATCACACCACTGCCTCATTTATGATGATCTGTTCTCAATTCAAGAATGTGCCAGCAGTAACAAACTGAAATATGCCCAGAAGTTACAAAGATCTCTCCAAGTTTTCATACATGTAATCTGGCATTCAGTAAATAATTCAAAGCAAATTGAAAAGAATTAAGTAAAAATAACAGAGAGAAAAACTAAGCTAAAACAAAAGCAACATAAATTTCAGGTATCAGAAGTATCAAGCACTGACTTTCACAATAACTAGGATTTAATATGTTCAAGAAAATAAATGATGGATAACTTCAGCCCACAATCAGTAACCATGTGAAAATCCATCAGAAATTTTAAGAAAAAAAGGGGATAATAAAAATTAAGTTTTAACTACAGATCTGATATAGAAAATGAGGTTAATGATTTGAAAAATAAATTAGAAGAAAACATAGATAAAGAGAGAGGACAAAAAGTTAGAAAATACACACAAAAAAACAGAGAACAATGATGATTCATACAATGTAAACACTAGGTGCTTAAAGGACGAAAGACAACTGAATAAAAGTAGTTTTAGAAGACATGATCTCTAAGTATAACATAAGGGGACAACAAAGTACAGATTCAAGAAATACAAAAATTCACAAACAGAAAATGGTAATTTTCACCTAGGTGAAAATGATAAAGCATTAGATGATCATGGTACCAAAACTGCAGGAAATAAGGAAAAAATTTAAGTAATAAGCAAAAAAGAAAGAAAGAAAGAAACCAACAACTAAAAACCAAGGTAAAGTGCATATAATCTTTAAGAATCAACAATGTAATCACAATACCTGAAGAAAAATAAAGGCTGACAACAATGGAACATAAATTTCAAAGTGGGGAAAAAAAAACAAATACTATACACATTGAAAACATTCATCAAAAGAAAAATAAAAGATTCATCATTGAAAATCAGGTACACAAACATACAAAATCACATCTCATACTATTATTCATACTTCTTTAAGAACCAGTTTAATGAACATTTAAAATTAAAATGTTAAATGAATATAGGAAAACCTAAAGTAACCAAGTCTTCATAACTTATCACAGTATGCCCAAGAACAAAAGACACATTTCTAATAAAAACATGGATCATTAACCAAGACTGATAATAGTCTAAAAGCTAACTAAAAAAATTCCAACTGAAATAAATAATAAAGGTGTAAACAACAAATTTAAGATGGAGATGTATAATACAGAGAGTATAATTTGAAAATCCATTGTTGTATACATTAGTCAACATATTATATAATTATAGGTCAAAGAAATCAACAAATCACAAATGAAATTAGAAAACATTTTGAAATAACAAGTGAATAACACTGTAAACTTTTAGAAAAACAAAAAATTCACATTGCTTTTCAAACTAGAAATCAATCAATTAATGTTAAAAATTAATTAAAAGATAATTGACTAATTTAAATCCAAAGTAAGGAATAAGAAAAGAACAGTAATTAACAAAACATAAAGCAATCATATAATAAATGCATATAAAAATTATTACATTTGAAAGACCTTGCCAACACTGATCAATAAAATACAGCAGGTGTTCACCACAGATCTTGACAGTTTGTAAAGAAATATTACAAGCCAGTTTAAGCCAATAGTCCTCAGATGAAACAGGGAAAAAATTTTCTTGCCCAAAATACAACTGAATCAAAATAAAAATCTACAACTGTTCCCAAAAGTGGTCACAGATACTTTTCAAAAGTATCCTAACCAAAACTTTTAATGATGAAACATCCAGTCCCAAGTGACTTAGCTGTTAAAATTTTCCAAATATTAAGAAACATAAAAACACTCTTTAACACAAACTCCTCCAAGAATAAACAAATATGCTAAAATTTCCAAAGAACTATGATTAATTTTAACCTTCAATTTCATTAATTCTGACTAATTAATCTTTTAAAAAAAGACTCAAATAGGAAGCTTAACAACTTCAGTGATTGCTGGCTTAAAATCGGTACTTCCCCTTTCACGAAAAACTGCAACGCAACTAAGGTAATTTTAACATCTGTAAGTATCAAACAGTCATAATACTATGGTTTTGTGGCAGATATCAAAATGCACAGATACTCAGGATACCTTATATAAAATACTTTAGTAGAGTTGGCCATGAGCATCCTCAGGTCCTGTGGTAAGAAACTTGCAGGTTTGTTGGGTCAACCATAGATTGAATATAACTAAAATGACTTCCCCTATATCAAAGAGTTAAAGGAAAAAGAAGTAATAATAATAATAAAAGCTATAAAGTAAACAGACTGGAAGGTTTATCTGAAACAGATAAAAGAAAGCTGCCTTTTCTTAAAATATGTATTATAAAATAGAAGTTATCAGATTAGAAGGGAATCCAACTTTGAGGGTTTATCAATTCTAATTCAGAAAATATGGAAACTTACAAGTATGCTTTTAAGGGGTGAGGTAATATGCAGGGGGTACAGAAATCCAATGCCATTTTTTAAAGATTCCCCATAACGGCTACTACATAAGCAGGGTTTGGGAACATGACACCTAAATGATCTCAAACTATCTTACTACATTCATTTACAAAAGAACAGGCCTCACAAATGTTCACAATATATCAAGTGTTCTCCCTCCTAGAAAAGCTGTTAACTTTATACTGAAACTCACATCTGAAATCAAATCTAAAATGTTGTACTATATATACTATTGAGTAAGTAGTCTCCTAGCAACTTTCTGCTTTCAAATCAGACTATAAATTTATATGGTACTATAGTTATTAACTGAACAACTTAACAAAATATGTCATATACAAAATATTATAAAGTTAAGATAAAACAATTTTTAAAGCCTATAGTAAAGAAATAATACTAACATTAAAGGGTGACTATACTTTGTATTGGGCTTCCCCAGTGGCTCAGTGGTAAAGAATCTGCCTACAACGAATAGAGCTGCGATCGACCCCTGGAGAAGGAAATGGCCATGCATTACAAGATTCTTGCCTGGAGAATCCCATGGACAGGGGAGCCTAGCAGGTGACAGTTCACAGTCACCAACAGTTGGAACCAACTGAGTAACTAAAACTTTCATATTTTTCATACTTCATGTTACAAATTACAATGTTTCACAGACACTTCAGTACTACAAAAAAACAGAAGCAATTATTCTAAGACAAAAATAGATTTCAAACATTCAAAAATATTCTAGAAAAACATCAGGATAGTAGAACACTTCTTAAGTCATTTCAAATTATGCAGATGACTGCAGTTTAGAGGTAAATCAAAATAAAGACAGTCTGCAGTGAAAGCGAAAGAATGTTTTGGAAATTTTTAAATCACTGTGTGTTGAAAGTTGTTTCAAAACCTAGAAACACTGAATACAGCCTTTAATTCCTTCATGCTTCTTGTTTGGTTTTAGCACTAAGCAAAATTTCAAACACATTTAATGAGTATATGAATACAGGAGCATAAACACAAAATGGAATTAAATTAATTGCTATTATTTCATCTAAAGAAGAAAGTGTAAAATACAAAATTGCTTTATATAACTCATGTCACTTAAAGCATAGATGAGGATTTTATTTTTGCTTTTGATAAATTAAAACACTTACCTGGGTTTCATACAAGTGGGCAATATGAAACTGAACTACAAAGGATCATGGAAAAGGATTAATTACAATACAGCTGAATTTACAGTAATGAATGAAAACAGATATTATAATATTTGAAACATTAAAAATGTTTAAAAAATAAATCACAACTTAAAAATGTAACTTTTGTTTTTAATGTGCAAAAAATCATAAGTATGCTAACAAAATATAATTAAGTCATTAAATAAAAAATTATCAATTTATTTTTAATTCTATGAAAATACATCAAAATATACAAAGACTATCAACAGTTAATAAGTACACTAAAATTAAATCAGCAATAGTAACTAGATATAACTTTTACAAAAATATTACATTTTAAAATATGTATCCTAAAACATATTAAAAAATGTTCACCTTAAAAACAGCAGTTATTATTTAAGACTCAACTATTAGTCTAATAGACTCAAATAGACTAAAACTATTTAATAGTTTTAACATACTCAAGTTTTCTTCCTTTATAGATTTTTCCTTTATTGTTTTTTTTCCTTATAATCTACTTTAACCTTTTTTTTAAAAGTCAAAAGATTAGAGCAGTATTAGTAGACAAAAACATACAATTCCTTTCTTTTGCATCTTCAGAATTAGGTGAGTTTTTATTTAAAGAAGAAAAAAAAAGGCTTACCACCTAAAAAGCAAAATTATACAGTTTGTCTGAAAAAATTTTATAATGATAGAACACATCTGCTTCTTTTTGTTTTAAGCTCCTTCTGATGCTCTGTTTGCAGTGACCAGCACATAACAATGAAAACCAAAAGTATCAACAAAACAAAATCAGAATTACAGCTAAATTCCAGCTCTTTGAATTTTGAAAGGTTAAAATTTGTCATTAACAAATCCTTCTTGTTATGCTGTAAGCAGAAGAAACTCACAATTTTATAGAGAACATAAATATGGATTACTTTTAAGAAAAAGCTTACAGCAATCATGAAATTATCATTAAGTACCAAAAAGTTTCTTCTGTTCTTCACTTCTCTTCCCATCTAACTTTCTCTATCACTTTCTCTTAGCAGACAGCAGGATGATTATATTCTCTTTAGGAAGCATTAAAAAAAACCCCACCAATTCTTAAGCTCAGCACTTAAAAATTCTGATTCAGTGAGACTGAGGTATGAAGGCTTGGAAAACTGTCTCTTTATAAATTCCCTCACTTTCAAAAAACTCCATATCCAGATTATTGAATACTACATTCAATATCCATAATTTCCTCTATAAAACAGAAAAATTATCTTAAAATATTTTAATTAACTCTAAAATAACTTATGGATACAAAGTCACTGATCTATGTAAGTGGTTACTCATTATTGTAAGGTAACAAAATATCCATAAGAGAATGAAAATGTTAAGAGAAGAAAATACTATTATAATAACTAAATAAACAAGAAAACACAATTTACAAAATTTTAGAAGTCTCACATACAAAAAATAACCTCTTTATTTAATTGGTTAAGTAATTTTCTTTGTCCTCACTATCATTTCCCAACATAAGGTCAAATACAGTTAATAAAAATTTCATCTCACTCCATTATTTGAGGGAAAGTAGTTTATAGGTAAAAATAAGGGGAAAGATACATAATCTATATCCCATTTTCCTCATCTTTGTATCTATCTAATAAGATAACAGAAAAGATATCTAATTGGCACAGTAAACCCTTATGAACATCCTACCGATTGAGTCTCAGGTCCTATATATCTGGCCTGATAATCCCATAAGGTGTCAGTGTCATCTTTCATAAAGGGAAAAATCTCTCACTTCATTCTTAAAACATAATTTGGAAGAGGAGTATAAATACTTAACTAGGAAGACACATGACATAGAAATTTTCTAATACATATACTAAAACACTGACAACACTGCCAAAAAGTCTTAAAATCTAAACTTTATTACAATAATTATTTTCAGAATATTAAGAATATATACTCTCCTGAAAGATAATAATCTAATGAAAGTTTTGTCACCTAACTGTTCTCAAAAATATTAACTGGATACATGCATCTTTCCAGCTTAAAAAACAAAATGTGTTAATGTTAAAGAAATTATACATCAGTCCTTTTTCATAAACAAAAACACAACTGCCAGTTTGTTTTTTCTTTAAAACTTTACTTTGAATGCTTTGATCATCCTAATTTCATACGCACAGGCTAAGAGAGTCAAAGAATAGTAAAGGTCTATGGAATACATAAAGTCTTAAAGATATTAAAAGAAAAAAGAGAAATAACTTATGGGTTAAAAACAGATATGACAAGATAATAATGCCTTACTATACTGAGCATTTAAATAATATCTGTCATTATACTGAGCATGAAGTAAATACTCACTATATGTTACTGTTCTGTGAGTATTTTTATTCTTGGAATTTGAAAATAGAGCAGCGACTTTTTTTATACTCACAGAACATTTTTATACTTATCAAAAATTATGCTGATGAACTATTTTAAAGTGTCTGAATCAAATTTGTGCTCTCCCATTCTTGTTCTCAATAACCAAAATAAACAAAGGATATTTGAAAAGGGATGAAAATTCATAATATGAAATGTCTCATGGATATGATATCCCTCAAAAACACAAAAAAACTAATATACATGGAAATACTTACTTTCAACACTGGATAAAGTACAGGGATTAGAGTCAATCAAAGCTAACTGAAAATGCTGCAAAAAAAAGTGAAAATATTAGTGGACATAATTCAGACATGCATAAAGTCAACATTTATATTGAGACTTTATCATTGTGACATGTAGTGTGAAATCATCTTACTTATATAATTAAAATATAATATCTAACAAAAAACTACTGTTCCTCGAAATCTATTGTGGAAACAAGTGTTTTCAAGTTATTTCTATGGGAAGTTTTTCTGGAGAAAAAGTGTCTTTACCAATGTATCTTATATCTATTTTTATTATAAAAAAGAAAGACATTTCAGTATAAAGTAATGATAAAAAGTCAGTTATAAGAATATCTAAATGAGATTTAATTCAGGTCACTATATTAAAAAACTATGAAATCCATCAGTATCTTTTAAAACGTCAATGATTACCTTAAAATGAGATGTGGACTTTAGAAATGAAAAAATACTATTAGAAACCTCTTAAAGAATAAATCCTATAGGCTTTTATTCATTCTTCACTATCACTGTATTTCAAGACACGAAACTATAATTCACACTGAAATTCATCTAGAAAATACAGTTGTCCTTTAAAAAGGTACATAAACAGTGTAAAGCATATAGGATCATTCATGAAACATTAAAATTCTCTACTACCTATCAAATAAGTCTATGTACAGTGCAAACAAGTATATATCTATAGAAAGTAATACTAGATGTATACTAATATCAGTGAAGCAGAACAGGTACATAAAAGAAACATGACTGAAAAATTAATTACTAACTAGTACTAAATATTATAGTAAATGCAAAACATAAAATACAATACTTTACATGTCAGATACATATATACAACTCACATGTATTTGTCAACAGAGTTATGACTTAAAACACAGATAACATTAAAACATGAAAATACTAGCTTTGATTAAACACTGAGTAACTAATGACCTGTATAATTATCAATATAAATGTCAGAGTTATACTATTTAAGATACCACAGGCAACTGAATTTTTTTAAGCTAGGTGAGAAAGAACAGACCTCTATCAACCATTCCACAAAATATTCTCAGAAATACACAATTTTCAGAGCCTTCATTAATTTTTCAATAATCAACTGTAATAAGATTAAGCAACCAAAGAATAAATTATTTAAAAAGTCAACTATATAAATGCCTTTCCTTTATATATTTTGTACATCTAAAATTATGATAGCCATACAAAAATTTTAAACACCAAGTTGGATATGTAATCTAAAAAGTATCTTGTTTGTGAAAAGAATTCTTCAGTAAGTTTTAAGAACCATATTTCTTCAGAGTATCAAGGTGGAATCATCAAATGTACATAGCTATGATTCCTCAGGAAGTTATAATTAACAACAAAATTGTTTGTTACCTGATACTGTGTCAAAGACTGGTTATAAAAAGAATCATTTGGAAGAACACTGTAGGTGGTACAAGCAACCTGTTATGCTCATATACCTTTAATGCACAACTTCTTCAACAAATGGTAGTTCTGAAATACTTACTTGGAAAAGAATGAAGGTGGACTGATATGTTACAGGTAAACATGAAGAGCTAAAACTATAAAGCTCTGAGAAGTGTGAAAATGGTTCTGGTGGATCCCAAAGGCACAGGCAACAACAAAAAGAGACTAGGATTCTTAAAAATTAAAAACTTTTGTACATCAAAGAAAACTATTACTGGGAGAAAACATCTGAAATCATAACTTTTATAAGGGATTAATACCCAGATTACATAAAGACACCAACTCAACAAGAAAAATCAAAGAACACAATTCAAACCTGGGCAAAAGACTTTGGTGTACATTTTTCAAAAGAAGGCAAATGGTCAAATGCAGAAGAAAAGATCCAAATTAAAAAAAAACAAAACAAAGATTAGATCAATTCATTTCCATTAGGACGGTTATTATCTTTATAAATGTCCATTTATATATTATCTCTTTATATACCATTATCTTTATAAATAATGGAAAAGAGGCTTGGGCAAGATGTAGAGAGATTCTGCAACCCCAGTGCACAGCTGATGAGAATATAAAATATGCAGTCAGTGTGAAAAGTATAAAAATCCTCACAAAGTTAAATATACAATTCAGAAATTTGACTCCTAATTACATTCTTAAAAGAACTGAAAAAAGAGAGTCAAACAGACACTTTTGCATAAAGTTACAGTAACATTATTCACAACCTTCCAAAAAAATGGAAACACTGAAAAGTCCATCAACAGATGAATGGATGAAATCCCTGTGATACACACATGAAATAGAACATTATATGCCATAAAAAAGAAGTTCTATACATTCAAGAACATGAATGAACCCTAGCAACATTAAGCTTACTGAAACAAACCAGACATAATACTATCTGATTCCACTTACATCGGGTAACCAAACTGTCAAGTTCATAGAGTTAGAAAGTAGACTAGAAGAGTATCAGAAGCTGAGGGGAAAGGAAATTATTATTTAACATGTATAGAAGTTTCTATAAGAGATACTAAAAATTCTGGGAAATAAATACTGATGATGGTTATACAACACTGTAAACATAATTATTGTCACTAAATTGTACATTTGAAATGAAGTTGACGGCTTCCCGGGTAAAGCACCTGCGTGCCAATGTAGGAGATGCAGGTCCATCTCTGAAAGATTGCATATGCTACAAAGCAACTAAACTCATGCATCACAACTATTGAGTCTTTTGCTCTATAGCCCAGGAACTGCAACTACTGAAGCTTGTGTGCTCTATAGCCCGAGCTCCACAAGACAAGTTGCCACAGTGAAAACCTCATGCAACAACAACAGAGAGAGGCAATAGAGAAATGCAATAGAGAAAAGCCTATGTAGCAATGAAGACCCAGCACAGCCAAAAAGTACATTAATAAAACAATATAGCTCAATGTATTTTTAAACACATAAAATATTTTAGCACAATAAAACAATATGACAATACTGGAAAAAAATTTAGGCTAGCCTGAATGTAGTACATTTTTAAAACTTATTTAAAACATATACTGAAATTGATTAATTTATTAAGATGCATGTAGCCCTTATATAGTTAATGCATTATTTCTTCTATGCTCAGTTGCTCAATTGTGTCCAACTCTTTGTGACCCCATGGACTGTAGCCTGCCAGGCTCATCTGTCCATGGGACTCTCCAGACAGAATACTGGAGTGGGCTTTCATTTCCTTCTCCATTATTCTTCTATAAACATAGTCAAAAGTGTACAAAACATCCAGAGGATACAACACTACAAAAAAACAAAAGTTTTGACCTTAATCAGTGCCCAATCAGGGTTGTGATATGATATAGTTATGTACAATACTACTTCTCAATAAAATCATTTGATGGGTATATGTCAACTCTCTGTACCATTTTCGAAATTCAAATATTTTTATGGTAGTTGCTTTACAATGTTGTGTTAGTTTTAAGTGTGTAGCAAAGTCATACCTATATGCACATCCATTCTTTTCAGATTCCTTTCTTATATATGTCATTACAAAGTACTGAGCACAGTTTGCTTGTTAATTATCCTTGTTAAGTCCTTGTTAATTATCTATTTTATATATCAATTCAGTCCAGTCACTCAGTTGTGTCCAACTCTGCAATCCCATGGACTGCAGCATGTCAGGCCTCCCTGTCCATCAGCAACTCCCGGAGTTTACTCAAACTCATGTCCATTGAGTAGGTGATGCCATTCAACTATCTCATCCTCTGTCGTCCCCTTCTCTTCCTGCCTTCAATCTTTCCCAGCCTCAGGGTCTTTTCAAATAGTCAGTTCTCCGCATCAGGTGGCCAAAGTACTGCAGCTTTACCTTCAGCATCAGTCCTTCCAGTGAACACCCAGGACTGATGTCCTTTAGGATGGCTGGTTGGATCTCCTTGCAGTCCAAGAGTCTCTCAAGAGCCTTCTCCAACACAGCTAAAAAGCATCAATTCTTCAGCGCTCACCTTTCTTTATGGTCCAACCTTCACAACCACACGTGACCACTGGAAAAACCATAGCTTTAACAAGACGGACCTTAGTTGGCAAAGTAATGTCTTTGTTTTTCAATATGCTGTCTAGGTTGGTCATAACTTTTCTTCCATTAATTTCATGGCTGCAATCACGATCTGCAGTGATTTTGGAGCCCCCAAAATAACATCTGTCACTATTTCCCCATCTATTTGCCATGAAGTGATGGAACCGGATGTCATGATTTTAGTTTTCTGAATGTTGGGCTTTAAGCCAATTTTTTCACTCTCCTCTTTCACTTTCAAGAGGCCCTTTAGTTCTTCTTCACTTTCTGCCATAAGGGTAGTGTCATCTGCATATCTGAGGTTATTGATATTTCTCTCAGCAATCTTGATTCCAGCTTGTGCTTCATTTAGCATATTTTATACATAGCAGCGTGTAAACGTCAATCCCAACCTCCCAATGTAAATTCCCACCCCTTGCCTGAAACTATAGGTTTGTCATCTACTTCTATGACTCTCCTTTTTTTTTAATTGCATGATAATTTACTATGATCTGAAATTTTTACATTAATAATAAAATCCAAAACAGGAAAAAACATTTTTTACTCAGGAACATCCAATATTTAACACTTTGAATACTGCTTTCATTTTCATCCATTCTGCAGAACTAAATACATATCCTTACTGTGTTACCAGAGGCAAGTCAAACCTATTTTAAAATATATATATTATCTAAAAATAGATTATTTAGTAACTGCTTTCCTCTTTTCTTTTCCTGCTTTTCCCAACTGTTTGAAAAGACCCTAATGCTGGGAAAGATTGAAGGCAGGAAGAAAAGGGGAAAACAGAGGATGAGATGGCTGGTAGGCATCACCAACTCAATGGACATGAGTTTGAGTAAACTCTGGGAGTTGACGATGGACAGCGAGGCCTGGCAAGCTGCAGAAAGAGAAGCGTAACAGTCCCACTACATACCATAGTACACTTTAAAGTCTAACTGATCTTGAAAACATACTAATGGTAATCTGAGATAACAAAGTCATCTAAAGAAGTAAACTGCCCTTGAAAGAAATACACTTCCAAGATGACACTTGGGAAAAAAAAGTGTTTGTATAAAGAGAGATTTGTATAATTTGAAATCCCCATCTAATCTCTGCATTCAAAATCCTAAACACAAAAAAAATTTCCACAAACTTTTAAAAGCAGCAGGTATGTATTACTACTGGAAAACAAATCTCAAACAACATAAAATGTTAAAATATTTTGAAACAACAATACTGTTGCAAATCTTGACAACTCTTGATACCAAAAGCAAAGCAACAAAAGTGAAAAATAAGCAAATGGGACTACATCAAAGTGACTAAACAATAATAATACATATATATGCCAATTAGCCAAAAAAAGAATAAAGTAATGCCATTTGCAGCAATGTGGATGGATACAGAGAATACTGTACTTAGTGAAATAAGCTGGAAAAAGACAAAACACTGTATAGTATCACTTACATGTAATTTAAAAAATACAAACAAATATGGGCTTCCCAGGTGGCTCAGAAAGCAAAGTGTCCATGTGCAGTGTGGGAGACTTGGGTTCAATCCCTCTGTGGGGAAGATCCCAGGAGAAAGAAATGGCAACCCACTCCAGTACTCTTGCTTGGACAATTCCATGGATGGAGGAGCCTGGTAGGCTATAGTCCGTGGGTCGCAGAGTCAGACACAACTAAGCGACTTCACTTTCACTTTTCATAAGCAAATATATAGTAAGACAGAAGATGACTCTTTTTTATAAGGAAACAAACCAGTGGTTACCAAAGGGGAGAGGGATAGGTAGGTTTGAGCACATCAGAGGGATGCTTTCAAGAGATAAGCAATGATATATGTGCAGCCATTATCTTACAATAAATTCTAATGTAGTATATATAATCTATAAAAATACTCTAACACTATGGTATACACCTGAAACTAATAAAAGCATCCTAACATTCTGTTTTCATACAAGTTGTCAGAAGTTTAAAATAGGGCAAAATTGGCACATGAAGGAAAAACTGCATACCCCCCAATTTTTTTGCTAAAATTGGCATCCTTTGAAGATCTGTTACTCTTTACCTAAATGAACTTGCCTAAAAGAATCCACCTGCAATTCAGAAGACCCATGTTATATCCTGGGGTCGGGAACATCCACTGGAGACAAGAATGGCAACCCACTCCAGTATACTTGCCACAGACAGAGGAGTCCATGGCATTGCAGAGTTGGACATGAGTGAACAGCTAACATAACAAACAAAGAAAGTGCATATAAAACTAGTTCTGCTATACATGAGAAAGCAAAAACACTGTTTTTTAAATGATAAGGCAGTGAACATTATCTAACTTTGCCCTACCCAAGTAAATGATAGTTCACATACAAAAGAAAACACAATTTTCTTTTGCTCTCCCATTTATTTTCTTTCAGAAAACACATAAAATGCCGTATGATAACATGTTACAAAAAAATTACACTGTATTTAACTTATTTTCTGCTGTGAAACATGTTATTTTTGATAGGTTAATGTGAACACTTTGAGTATACAAATAAAAGAGTTAAAGTATAGAAGGTGTGACATAGTTACTTTACATTTTAAATCCACTGATCTCCTACAGCATACAGTTTGATAAACTATATTCTAATCTTAATAGAAAATTACTGATAAACCCAATCCCATTCTCTGAACCAAGTGTGTTTAACCGTGGACTTATTCCTCAGCTACATTTATATCCGACCTGTGTTTGATCTAAATTCTTTACAGTCTACTTGCAATGTTCTTGGCTGAATTTCTGTATGCTCTCAGGATCACTCCTATATAAACCCCTGTGGTTTATACAGGCTTCAAAGGAAGCCTACTAACACAGGCTGAGGAATTTAGTACTTTAAAACCTTAAAGAATTAAGGAATTAAATGAGTATGGAGTACAGTAAGGAATTTACTCAGCTGGTCTGCACTTCCACATACAAAAGAGAGCTATAGTGTTAAGAAACTGCTGAGAATCTCTTAAGCCTTTAGAATATCCTGCCTTATGAGTATACCTTTGAATACACAGGGCCTTGAGTGGTAAGATAGCTTCTTCTAACAATATTATACATTATGGAGACCTAACGTTGTCAGTTCAATGCATAAAACAGCTGGTTGAGTCACTAAAACTAAGGCCAGTCAGATGGCTCTATCTAAACCAAAGTTCAATACTATACACATATATACACTGCATGGAAAACAGCAAAACCCTGGAAATGCTTGGTGAACTTCGCTGGCTAGCAATACTCCTTGTATGAAACTAAACATCATTTCAGGGAGAATAAAGTGCTATCCACATGATTATAATGACTTATGACAGTAGACTTTGGCACTCTTGACTGTCTTTGTCATCTTTTTCCTTTGAAATTTTCATTTGCATTTTCACTCTAATAAACCATAACTATCAACTGTTTTATGCACCAACCTCTGCCAAACCACTAACCTTGAGGTTAGTAGTAAGGGAGACCTTAAATCACATTAGTTATTAGGTAGCCTTTAGTTCACATTTTCCTTGTTATTGAGTTTAGCTTTATGTTAGATGCACATATGCACACCACCAATTAAGATAGTCTGGAATACATCTCTATGGGGGTAAGAGCAAACATTCTAGAAAATCATAAATTCTCAAAATTACAAGCTTTTCTCCAGAAACCTGAATTCTTTCAAAGAGCAATGCTGAAACATAGGGAAATCTCATTCCCATTAAAACCTTGGAAAGCATAAAATGACAGCACAAACCCAGAAATTAAAAAAAAAAATTAGTGACAAATTGCTATTAAAATAAAAAACATTTAACAATTATGTGCTGTTTTTTAAAATGATGTTCATATTTACCAAGTAGCAGTCCACAACTGTTAAAAGATAAATACATCTATTAAATACTTCCGTGATGACACACATCATGCTATTAAAAACAGGTAGATTTCTAATCAGACACATAAAATAATAGTAAATAATTCAATCCCAAGACAGCATCACTAACCAACTCTTCATTGCTATAGTGGTTAGTCATATACTGGAACTGTTTTACATATACTCAGATGAAATAAAGATCATCAACATCGACTAATCAAAAACATCAGTATTAACATGTTATTAAAGTATATACAAAAGACTAAAGCACTAAAAAGTTTTCCTGTAAATATTACCACTCTGTCTACTTTGTACGTTGAAATCCAGCTCTTTTTCCCCTTTAAGTTCATATGCTAAATTCACTAATTTTCTAACAGCAGTAATATATAAATTCTAACATTTCTCAACACTCTGTAACATTTACAACAAACACACACACACAAATACCAAGCAGTGCATATCTAGGAAAAGTCCCAACCACCTACCTTTAAACTAGATTCATAGTCTGTGTTCACTTTGAACATAAGCCCAAGTCGTAAATGAATCTCCTTTGCTCGACAAAAGCTGGGCTCAACATACAGCACCTCCTGAAATGCTTTAATTGCCCTTGAAAAATACAAATGGAAGAAAGTATAAGATTAATATTAACTATGTCTGCCTAGGGAGTACACAAAATATAATAATTATACAATTTTAAAAGAAATGCCGACTTTTAAAACACTATGAACGAATAGTACAATTATTAGAAAACTCCTCTAACTCCTCACATCATTTGGCAAATCTGTAAAATTTATTTATTAACTTTTCCATGTAAATAGCTAATTAAAATTTTCTGAAACACCACAGAGAAGACAATACGAGAATGACATGAAGGTAAGAAGAAGATTAACCTTCTTCTATACTGCTCCATAGAAGTATATATTAGGAGGCTTCAGTTCAGTTCAGTCACTCAGTTGTGTCTGACTCTTTGGGACCCCATGGACGGCAGCCCACCAAACCTCCCTGTCCATCAGCAAGTCCCGGAGTTTACTCAAATCATATCTGCTGAGTCAGTGATACCATCCAACCATCTCATCCTCTGTCATCCCCTTCTCCTCCCGCCTTCAATCTTTCAAAGCATCACGGTCCTTTCAAATGAGTCAGTTCTTCCCATCAGGTGGCCAAAGTACTGGAGCTTCGGCTTCAGCATCAGTCCTTCCAATGAATATTTGGGATTTATTTCCTTTAGGATGGACTGATTGGATCTCCTTGCTGTCCAAGGTACTCTCAAGAGTCTTCTCCAACACCATAGTTTAAGACCATTAATTCTTCAGTATTCAGCTGTCTTTATGGTCCAACCCTCACACCCATACATGACTATCGAAAAAACCAGAACTTTTGACTAGACAGACCTTAGATGGCAAACAAATGTCTTTGCTTTTCAATATACTGTCTAGGTTGGTCATAACTTTTCTTCCAAGGGGCAAGCGTCTTTTAATTTCATGGCTGCAGTCACCATCTGCAGTGATTTTGCAGCCCCCAAATATAAAGTCTCTCACTATTTACATTATTTCTCCATCTACTTGACATGAAGTGATGGGACAGGATGCCATGAACCAGTCTGTTGTTCCATGTCCAGTTCTAACTGCTGCTTCCTGACCTGCACACAGATTTCTCAAGAGGCAGGTCAGGTGCTCTTGTATTCCCATCTTGTTAAGAATTTTCCAGTTTGTTGTGATCCACACAGTCAAATGCTTTGACATAGTCAATAAAGCAAAAATAGATGTTTTTCTGGAACTCTCTTGCTTTTTCTATGATCCAATGAATGTTGAAAATTGAATCTCTGGTTCCTCTGCCTTTTCTAAATCCAGCCTGAACATCTATAAGTTCTCGGTTCACATACTACTGAAGCCTGGCTAGGAGAATTTTGAGCATTACTTTGTTATCATGTGAGATGAGTGCAGCTGTGTAGTAGTCAGAACATTCTTTGGCATTGTCCCTCCCTGGGACTGGAATGAAATCTGACCTATCCCAGTCCTGTGGCCACTGCTGAATTTTCCAAATTTGCTGACATATTGAGTGTGTAGCACTTTCACAACATCATCTTTTAGGATCTGAAATAGCTCAGCTAGTATTCCATCATCTCCACTAGCTTTGTTTGTAGTGATACTTCCTAAGGCCCAACTGACTTCACATTCCAGGATGTCTGGCTCTACATGCAAGATAATACCATCACGATTATCTGGGTAGTGAAGATCTTTTTTGTATAGTGCTTCTGGGTTTTCTTTCCACCTCTTCTTAATAGCTTCTGCTTCTGTTGGAAGCCCAGAAAAATAAAGTCAGCCACTGTTTCCATTATTTCTCCATCTATTTGCCACAAAGTGATAGGACCGGATACCATGATCTTAGTTTTCTGAATGTTGAGCTTTAAGCCAAACTTTTCACTCTCCTCTTTCACTATCATCAAGAGGCTCTTTACTTCCTCTTCACTTTCTACCATAAGGATAGGAGCATTTCTGTCCTTTATTGTGCCCATCTTTACGAAATGTTTCCTTGGTATTTCTAATTTTCTTGAAGAGATTTCTAGTCTTTTACAATTTATTGTTTTCCTCTATTTCTTTGCACTGATCACTGAATAAGGCTTTCTTATCTCTCCTTGCTGCTCTTTGGAACTCTTACATTCAAATGGGTATATCCTTCCTTTTCTACTTTGCCTTTCACTTCTCTTCTTTTCTCTGCTATATATATATATATATATATATATATAGAGAGAGAGAGAGAGAGAGAGAGAGAGAGAGTGTGTGTGTGTGTGTGTGTGTGTGTGTATGTGTATGTGTGTGTGTGTGTGTTAAGTTCTCCTCAGACAACCATTTTGCCTTTTCACATTTCTTTTTCTTGGGGAGGGTCTTGATCACTGCCTCCCGTACAATATCACAAACCTCTGTCCATAGTTCTTCAGGTACTCTATCATATCTAATTCCTTGAATCTATTTCTCATTTCCACTGTATAATCAAAAGGGATGTGATTTAGGATTTGATTTGATTCAAAAGGCTTACTGTCACCTATCACACTTTACATTCTGTTTGGAACCTATTTTAAATACAGTATGACTCAGAAAGGGACTAGTAATTGTTTTTGTAATATGGGATTACTACTGTACTGAATGATCTGTGGAAAAAACACTCTTGCCCTCACAGCAGTGGAGTGCTACCAGCATCGTCAAATCAAGGATCCATGTTTATGGAACTGTTTCTAACTTCCATAATCAACTTCAATCTTCTTTTGTCTATCGTGCTCTATTTCTATTCTGCCTTGACTATTATGTCATGTTCAGTTCAGTTCAGTTCAGCTGCTCAGTCACGTCTGACTCTTTGTGATCCCATGAATCGCAGTACGCCAGGCCTCCTTGTCTATCACCAACTCCCCGAGTTTACCCAAACTCACGTCCATTGAGTCAGTGATGCCATCCAGCCATCTCATCCTCTGTCACCCCCTTCTCCTCCTGCCCCCAATCCCTCCCAGCATCAGGGTCTTATTCTAGTGAGCCAACTCTTCACATGAGGTGCCCAAAGTATTGCAGCTTCAGCTTCAGCATCAGTCCTTCCAATGAACACCTAGGACTGATCTTTAGGATGGACTGGTTGGATCTCCTTGCAGTCCTAGGGACTCTCAAGTGTCTACCCCAACACCACAGTTCAAAAACATCAATTCTTCAGTGCTCAGCCTTCTTCACAGTCCAACTCTCACATGACCACTGGAAAAACCATAGCCTTGACTAGATGGACCTTTTTTGGCAAAGTAATGTCTCTACTTTTCAATATGCTGTCTAGGTTGGTCATAACTTTCCTTCCAAGGAGTAAGCACCTTTTAATTTCATGGCTGCAGTCACCATCCGCAGTGATTTTGGAGCCCAGAAAAATAAAGTCAGCCACTGTTTCCATTATTTCTCCATCTATTTGCCATGAAGTGATGGGACCGGATGCCATGATCTTAGTTTTCTCAATGTTGAGTTTTAAGCCAACATTTTCACTCTCCTCTTTCACTTTCATCAAGAGGCTCTTTAGTTTTTTTCACTTTCTACCATAAGGGTGGTGTCATCTGCATATCTGAGGTTATTGATATTTCTCCCCACAATCTTGATTCCATTTTGTGCTTCTTCCAGCCCAGCGTTTCATATGATGTACTCTGCATATAAGTTAAATAAGCAGGGTGACTATATACAGCCTTGCCGTACTCCTTTTCCTATTTGGAACCAGTCTGTTGTTCCATATCCAGTTCTAACTGTTGCTTCCTGACCTGCATACAGGTTTCTCAAGAGGCAGGTCAGGTGGTCTGGTATTCCCATCTCTTTCAGAATTTTCCAATTTATTGTAATTCACACAGTCACAGACTTTGTCATTTTAACAGGTCTTTATTATTAATGCAGAAAATCTAGATATGTTGGAAATGTTTTTATAAGTACTTGGAACATGTGAATTATTACTTCCTCAAAAACAAGTATGACAGGAGAGACAAAGAGTTTATTTTGAATCTCAATTATTCCATTCTCTCAAAACCCCTAAAGTTAATATTAGTTAATATTATAAAAGAAAGTCTACACCAGTCATTTCACAGTTTAGGATTAAGCAATATACCACATGCCTTTAGTAAGCTTTGTTATAGTCAAAATTCTACTTCTCAAATTCTGTGGTTATATATTTATTTAGTGCAAAAACAAGTATTTCAAAAAGAAGATTTCCTCTGGGAAAAACAAAGACATCATTTAAAGATGAGTTGTTATAATCCATAATCATCTTTCACATTAACTTAACCCTGTCATATACTTATCATGTAATGAGCATTTTGAATCTACAGATTTATCGCTCATGATTTTACATTCGTTACCATAAGTACATGAAAATTATTCACTGTAAGTCACACTTCTCTATTTCAAAAACTTACAGTTCTTAGTTGTAAGTCTTACATTGGATTTCACCTACATTTGTTTGGACTACCTAAAACAACTATGTGTGTACAACTGCAAGGGATGATTTTAAAACATCCATTTTTCCATCTTCATAAGACAAAGTACAGTAAATTATTCTATTTGGTGTAACTTACTTCTAAACACATCTCACTAAAAACTGTTTAAGTCCTGCTGCTAGCTTCTATAACCATTTATACTCTTCCCATTTGTAACTGACCATAAATAAGTTCATGAATCCAATGCCAGTAAGAGTTTTGTTAAAAGAAAGGAAGAAAGGGAGGGAGGCAGAAAGGAAGCAAGAAAAGAGGGAGGGAAAAAAAGAAAATCCTTTTTTGTTTGTTTGTTGAAGCACTGAATATGTTTTAAATTATTATAGTCTTGAACATGAAGCCTCCTTACAATACTAAATAAATGATTAAGAAAAACTAAATAAAAATGAACACATTTTATTTCCCTTGTCAACAAAATTTTAAAATTCAAATGATCTCTAAGATCTTTTCTACTTCTAAAGTTCAGATTTTTACAATGTGTGAAAAGGATTTTCAGGCACTTTACAGACCTTAAAATTGTCCCAATTCACAATCAATCTCAAATAAGATTCAAAATAAAAGATAAGTGAATTATGTTTCATTCATCTTGAGATCTTTTTTAAGAGATATATTCTTAGGCAAGAAATATAGTTCATTTCAAAAAGTGTTGTAACATCTATAAATTATCCAGAAGTTTACACAGCAAACTTCAGAACATGAAAAAATTAATTCACCAAAAAGCCAAGAAGTAAGATAAATATTATGTAGGCAAGTCATACAACCGAAAGCTGAATGTTTCTTAACCTTTGTGAAACCATATCAAATACTGGTCAACGTATACTTAACAACTCTTTAGTAAATATTCAGAATGACCTATAGGACATGATTGCAAACACTAGTTGTATACTCATTTATCTTTCATTGAATTCTTATAGTACTTAAAAATTTAAAGAGGACAAAACCAAAAAAGTTTCCTATTGTTTGCAGTTTATAAAAGCTTACATATTACTATCACAGTTAATCCTCAAAACTAAAGAGGTATCATTACTCCTACTGAGGAACATGGATAATTTATAACCAAGTTAGCAAATATGCTGACTGAAGGGAATGATGGCCAAACTTTATTTGAATCTGTGAAGGAAACCATGCTACTAAAGAGATGAGAGTTTACTAACACTAAAATATTTAATGTGCTTGTCATTTATATGTGCTTACATACACACACAGAGGGAAAAGATCTGATGTAAGTCAACTTACCAGTGAAATGCATTGTAATAGAAGTAAACCAAACCAAGGCCATATAAAAATGCTGCATTCTGTTAAAAAAAAAAAATCATTTAAAAGCTTTTATGTTTACTGTTCATGCCATTAAGAAATATAGAACATAAGATTCTCATCAGTTCTAAAAATTCTATCCTATATTACAGAATAATGAGAAGAAACAATGAATTCATGAACCAACAGGTAATGCAAAAGCCAAGAAACTTGGAAGAAATGTTTTGATTCTTTTCATTAAGCTCACAGTGAAAACAATTTTTTCAACTCCTAAAAACACCTGTGAAACCAGAAATTTGTTCCAAATAGTCACAGCAATCCAGAGAATGAAGACAAAATTGAAGGAATCACATTTCCTGATTTCAAACTACACCACAATGCTGTACTAACAAACAACAGTATGGTAATAGGTGCTATAAAAATAACAGCACAGAGACTGAAAGAACAAAGTAAAGAATACAGAACTAAATCCACATATTATGATTAACTAATTTTTCACAGGGGAGCAAAGAATACCTAGCTGCAAAAGGATAGGCTCTTTATCTCTTTAAAAATGATGTTAGGGAAAAATGGATAAACCCATGCAAACTACTAAAACTGGACTCTTATCTTATACTTGGAGAAGGGAACAGCAATACACTCTAGTACTCTTGCTGCAGAATTCCATGGACAGAGGACCCTGGTGAGCTATGGTTCATGGCACTGCAGAGTTGGAAGCGGCTGGGAGGCTAACAAACACTACTCACAAAAGAATAACTCAAAATGGATTAAGACTTAACACACAAAGGCTTATACTATAAACCTTCCTTGAAGAAAATACAGGGAAGAAGCTCCCTAACTTGGATCCAATCAATTTCTTGTACACAGCACAACAGCAAAATAAAAAAATCAACAAATAAAACTAGATGAAACATAAAAACTTCTACCAAAAGAAACAATTAAAATCATAAAAAAATTTACAGATTGGAAGAAATTTTCCAAATGTTTTAACATTCAAGATTCATGGAAAGAGCTTAAAATATAAAAGTTACAAGAAACTGATGTTAACCCTTACAGATGTCTTTGAGAAGTTTAAGGCTTCAGTTCAGGAAATAACTGCCAGTGAAATGGAAATAGCAAGAGAAATAGAATCAGAAGTGGCGCCTGAAGAGGTACTGAATCATTATAATTATGAGGAAACTTTAACAGATGAGAGGTTGCTCTTTACAGATGAACAATGGAAACTCTTTCTTGAAATGGAATAAACTCCTGATGAAAAAGCTGTGAAAACTACTGAAATAATAAAAAAGGATTTAGAATATTACATAAACTTAGGTGTTAAAGCAGAAGGACAGTCAGTCTAAGTAGCAAACTGACTACAATTTTGAAACTTCTACTGTGGGTAAAACAATGCTATCAAACACCATTTATACTACTGAAAAACTACTTTTGAAATGAGTCAGTCAATGTTGCAAACTTCACTGTGGAATTAAGAAACAGCCACACCAGTCCTAATCTTTAGCAACCATCATACTGATCAGTTAGGAGACATCAACATCAAGAAAACACATTCCACCAACAAAAAGACTGTCAGTCACTGAAGGCTCTTATATCTTATTTTAACTTTTACTTGACTTTTACTTTTTGCTATGTTGTAGAATTTACTTGTTTCTAAGACTTTTGTTGACGTATACTTGATTTACAATATAAGCATTTTTAAATAAAGGTGTTTTCTTTTTCTTAATTTATTTTTGACTGCACTAAGTCTCTTGCTACATGGGCTTTCTCCAGTTGTGGCCAGTCAGGGCTACTCCAGGTGTAGTAGGAGGCCTTCTCATTGCTATGGCTTCTTTTGATGCAGAACATGGGCTCTAAAGAGCAGGGGCCCAATATTTTTGCACACAAGCTTAGCTGACCCTCCACATGTGGGATCTTCCTGGACTAAGGATCAAACAAATGTTCCCTGCATTGGTTCCCTGCAGACCTTTAATCACTGGACCTCCAGGGACATCCTTGTACATTTTTTTCCAAGACATGTTACTGCACACTCAGTAAAACTATAGTACAGTGTAAATATAACTTTTTTTAAGCACACACACAAAAAACTAGTATCACTCACTTTACTGCAATATTCAATTGACAGTAGTCATTTGGGTTTTATCCTCATCCATCAGAGGGCAGACATAAAGAAAACCAGAATCACAGAAAACTAACCAAACTCATCACTTGGATAACAGCCTTGTATAACTCAACAAAACTGAGTCATGCCGTGTAGGGCCATCCCATGATGGGCGAGTCACAGTGGAGATCTGACAAAATGTGCTCGACTGGAGAAGGGAATGGCAAACCACTTCAGCATTCTTGTCTTGTGAACTTCAGAATCAGTATGAAATGGCAAAAAGATATTACACCGAAAGATGAACTTTCCAGGTCAGTAGGTGCCCAATATACTCCTGGAGAAGAGTTGAGAAATAGCTTCAGAAGGAATGAAGAAGCTGAGCCAAAGCAAAAACAATGGCCAGTTGTGGATGTGCCTAGTGGTGAAAGTAAAGTCCAATACTGTAAACAACAATATTGCATAGGAACCTGGTATATTAGATCCATGAATCAAGGTAAATTGGAAACCGTCAAATAGGAGATGGCAAGAGTGAACATTGACATTTTAGGAATTGGTGAACTAAAATGGACTGGAATGGGTGAATTAAATTCAGAAGGCCATTATGTCTACTACTGTGAGCAATCCCTTATAAGAAATGGAGCAGCCTTCATAATTAAACAAGAGTCCAAAATGCAGTACTTGGGTGAAATCTCAAAGACAAAAGAATGCTCTCAGTTCATCTGTAAGACAAATCATCAATATCACAGTAATCTAAATCTTTGCCCAATCATTGATGCCAAAGAAGCTGAAGTTGAACAGTCCTATAAAGACCTACAAGACCTTCTAGAACTAACACCGAAAAAGATGTCCTTATCATCACAGGGGACTGGATGCAGAAGCAGGAACTCAAGAGATCCTTGGAGTAACAGGCAAGTTTGGACTAGGAATACAAAATGAAGCAGGGAAAAAGCTAAGAGTTTTTGCCAAAAGAACACAGTCATAGCAAAAACCCTCTATCAAGAACATGAGAGACAACTCTACACATGGACATCACCAGATGTTCAATACTTAAATCAGTTTGATTATATTCTTTGCAGCCAAAAATGGAGAAGTTCTATACAGTCAGAAAAAAAGGAAAACAAACTGGGAGCTGACTGTGGCTCATATCATGAACTCCTTATTGCAAAATTCAGACTTGAAAAAAAATAGTGAAAACCACCATCCCACTTAGGATGACCTAAATCAAATCCCTTACAATTACACAGTGGAAGGGACAAACAGATTCAAAGGATTAGATAAGACAGAGTGCCTGAAGAACTATGGACAGAGGGTCATAACACTGTACAGGAAGCAATGATCAAAACCATCCCCAAGAAAAAGAAATGCAAAAAGGCAAAACAGTTGTCTGAAGAGCCCTTACAAGTAGCTGAGAATAGAAGAGAAATGAAAGGCAAAAGAGAAAAGGGCAGATAAATCTATCAAATGCAGAGTTCCAAAGAATAGCAAGGAGAGATAAAATGTCTTCCTCAGTGGTCAATGCAAAGAAATAGAGGAAAACAACAGAATGGGAAAAACTAGAGATCTCCTCAAGAAAATTGGAGATACCAAGGGAACATTTCAGGCAAAGATGGGCTCAATAAAGGACAGAAAGAATATGGACCAAACAGAAGAAGATAATAAGATGAGGTGGCAAGATTACCATGATGGTGTGATCACTCACCTAGAGCCAGACATCCTGGAGTGCAAAGTCAAGTGGGCTTTAGGAAGCATCACTATGAACAAAGCTAGCAGAGGTGATGGAATTCCAGTTGAGCTATTTCAAATCCTAAAAGATGATGCTCTGAAAGTGTTACACTCAATATGCCAGCAAATCTGATAAACTTAGCAGTGGCCACACGACTGGAAAAGATCAATTTTCATTCCAATCCCAAAGAAAGACAATGCCAAAGAATGCTCAAACTACTGCACAATTGCACTCATTTCACATGCTAGCAAAGGGATGCTCAAAATTCTCCAAGCTAGGCTTCTACAGTATGTGAACTGAAAACTTCCAGATGTTCAAGCTGGACTTAAAAAAGGCAGAAGAACCAGAGATCCAAACGCCAACATTGGGTGGGATCACAGGGGAAAAAAAGAGAATTCCAGAAAAACACCTACATCTGCTTTAACTAACTACACTGAAGCCTTTGACTATGCGGATCACAGCAAACTGTGGAAAATTCTGAAAGAGATGGGAATACCAGACCACCTTACCAGTCTCTTGAGAAACCTGTATGCAGGTTAAGAAGTCAGAGTTAGAACCAGACATGGAACAATGGACTGGTTCCAAATTGGGAAAGGAGTCTGTCAAGGGTATAAATTGTCACCCTGCTTATTTAACTTATATGTAGAGTACATCACGAGAAATTCCTAGCTGGATGAAGCACAAGCTGGAATAAAGACTGTGAAGAAAAACATCAATAACCTCAGAAATGCAGATGACACCATCCTTATGCCAGAAATTGAAGAGGAAATAGAGTGTACTGATGAAGGCGAAAGAGGAGAGTGAAAAAGTTGGCTTGAAACAACATTCAAAAACTAAGACCATGGCATCCGGTCTCATCACTTCATGGCAAATAGACGGGAAACAATGGAAACAGTGACAGACTACCTTTGGGCACCAAAATCACTGCAGATGGTAACTGCAGTCATGAAATTAAAAGACACTTGCTCCTTGGAAGAAAAACAATGACAGACCTAGACAGCATATTAAAAAGGAAAGACATTACTTCGCTGACAAAGCTAGTCAAAGCTATGGTTTTTCCCACAGTCATATATGTGAGAGTTGGACCATGAAGAAGGCTGAAAGCCAAAGAACTGATGCTTTTGGACTATGATGCTGAAGAACTCTTCAAAGTCCCATGGACTGCAAGGAATCAAACCAGTCAATCCTAAAAGAAATCAGTGCTGAATATTCACTGGAAGGATTGATACTAAAACTGAAGTTCCAACACTTTGAGCACTCGATACAAAGGGGCAACTCATTAGAAAAGACCCTAAGGCTAGGAAAGTTGAGGGCAAGAGGAGAAGGGGACGAGAGAGGATGAGATGGCTGGATGCATCACCAACTCAATGGACATGAGTTTTAGCAAGCTCTGGAAGATGGTGAAGCACAGGGAAGTCTGGTGTATTGCAGCCCTAGGGGTCACAAGGAATCGGTACATCTGAGCAACTGAACAACAAAAGTGGTCTTGCTGAGTATCTCTGCAATATGCCTATTCTGTGTTAAAGTGTCTATTACAAACCCTAATTACATTTTCATGTGATTTATTATCAACCAGTGTACAATATGTTTATGTTACATTGGTCAACATTACAATGAGGCTGGGATTTCCCTAGCGGCCCAATGGCTGGCACTCTGCAATTTTACTGACGATGTCCTAGATTCAATTTCTGATGACGGAGAACTAAGATCCTGCGAGTTCACACTGTGCAGCCAAAACAAAAAAGTGGCTCAATGTCATCAGGGTAGGAGACTGCTGAATTTTCCCACTGTTGTGGTCAAACATATATAAATCTACATGGGTTAATTTCCAGAGTGAAATCCAAAAACTGACTTCTAGGCACCGGGCAATTGAAAAAATAGCCATATTAAAATAGGTAGGAAAGGATAAGATATACTCTCACCATAAGCCACTGTCTTCATCAAGCTCCTCTCTTAAAATCCTGAGATAAGCTTCCAACTCCTAGCTTCCACCTGGGAAGCAAAAGCAAAGTGTTCGACCATATATGTTATGCCCTAATTTTTAAGACTGACACCCAAAGGCTCACTTAGCTCTGAAAGCCAAGAAAATCTCACAACTACATATCCATTAGCAGCTCTGCAAACAAGGAACCATCACTATACAGGTATATAAGTACAAACTGAAGCAACTCTCAAGGTAAAATAAAGTATTAAATTAAGATGGCTGAGTAGAAGCACATGCGCCATTCTTTCTTAGAATAACATCAGAATCACAACTATAGGCTGAACAGCCATCAACAACCATAACAACTGATAACAATAACAATGACAACACTGAAATTCACCAAAAAAATAGCCTAAATATAGGGACTTCCTAGGTAATCCAGTGGTTAGGAGTTGGCACTCCCACTAAAAAGGGCAAGGATCAGTCACTGGTTGGGGAGGTAGAATTCCAAATGCTGCCTTCTGTGGCCAAAAGTAAATAAATAATAAACCTAGCTGGTTACTCTACAAAATTTTTACAGAAATTCTCCAAATGGAATGGAACTTTGGAGATCCATGTCAGGCTTCCCAGCCTGGTGGTCTGGCAATGGGAAGAGGATTCCTCAGAGAATTTGAATTTGAAAATCAGTGAGATTTGATCACCATATAGTCCAGCTGTTTTTAAACATGGCGGCTAATATATGATGATCTTTTACTTTGATCTAGTCTGTTTCACTGTTTCTGTTTTGTGTTCATTGAGTTTGTGTTTTCAATTCCGCCACCTCTTTGTTTTATCTCAAATCTTTATCAAATACAGCTGAAAAGCTTTTGTATCCACATAGTGTGTATTATATATATATTTTAGAAAACATTTTAGAAATGAATTTTTGCCTAAAAGAAAACTATGACATTTTGACTCCACTTGTTTGAGTTAATATGAACAGAATACTAGATTTCTCATTTAAAAAAAAATAGATATGCAACAAACAATGCAACTTTAATGTATAGAACACGGAACTATAATCAGTATCTTGTAATAACTTATAAAGGAAAGTAATCTCAAAAATAATATATATGTGTATGTATAACTGAAACACCTTCCTGTGCACCTGAAAGATTGTTATGTCAATAATACTTCAATTATATATATACAGAGAGAGAGAGAAAAGAAGGAAAAGAGGGATTTGACTGTAGGACTTCCATAAGACTAGGATAAACAGTGACTGTTGGAGGACAAGTACAAATTGCCTGGACCCAGGAAGAACCCAGGGGCAAAGAGCAGTGACCATGTAAGAAACTGGGCCACACCCATATGCTAGTATTAGAGGGTCTCCTACAGAGGCAGAGGGCAGCTATGTCTCACTAGAGAACAAAGACACTTGGCAGCAGCAGCTCTGCAAAGCACTCATTTCATGAGTCCTCCTAAAGGCCTCCATTACCCCACCAAATAAATGTAGGATCCAACTACGGATCACCTCAAGCCAAATACACCCAGCACAGCACTGATCACTAGAGTGAATTCAGAGTAATAACAGGATCTCTGAAAAAGCCTTGCGGCAAAGGGTTGAGAAGATGTAATAAATGTTTAAAGAAATAAAAAAACAGTAGCAGGAGTCAGAAGCAGAATAACTCAGGTAGAACACAAAAGTGGCCTGGAATACAATAGTTAAAATCGCTGCCATGGAACAGAATAAAGAAAAAAGAATGGAAATAAATAACAATATTCTAAGAAACATCTAAGACAACATAGGAAGCACCAACATTCACATGATATGTTCCAGAACAAGAAGAAAAAGGAAACAGTGACCCAAGTCCAGGAAGTGCAGAGTCCCAGGCAGGATAAACCTAAGGATAAACACACCAAGACACATAGGAATCAAATTACCAATGCTTAAAGACAAAGGAAAAAATATTAAAAGTAACAAGGGAAAAACAACAAATAACATACAAGGGAACTCCCACAGGTTATCAGTTGACTTCTCAGCCCAAAACGGAATGGCACAATTTATTTAAAGTGATGAAAATGAAGAACCTACAACCAAGAATCTTTTACCAAGCAAGACTCTCATCCAGATTTGATGGAAAAGATAAACGTTTCACAGACAAGCTATGAGAATACAGTACTACCAGACCAGCCTTAAAACCAATGTTAAAAAAAACTTCTGTAGGTCAAAGAGACCAGCAACTTAAGATAACTATATACATATATGTACCACTTTACCAAATCCTTACAGAAACAGCAAACCCCAAAACTACCATATTTACACAGAAACACACATAGAAAAAGCAACACAAACACAAAAATAAAAGTGGTTGTCAAAAGGTAAGAGAACAAAAGAGGAAGGCAAGAAAAAAACTAACAAAAACAAAAAAGTAACAAAATGGTAATAGGAACATCCACGTCAATAATTACCTTAAATGTCATGTATTAAATCCTCCAGCCAAAACACAAACACTACCTGAACGGCTGCAGAAACAAAATCTCTATATATTCTGCCTTAAAGAAATCCACTACAGACTTAAGGACACATCAGACTGAAAATGAAATGGTGGGAGAAAGTAGTCTATGCAAATGAAATCAAAAGAAAGTAGAAGCAGCAAAACTCATATCAGAGAAAAAAGAACTTAAAGAGTGTTACAAGAGACAAAAAAGGACATTACATAGTTATCAAGGGATCTTCTAAATCCAAGAAGATAGAACCACTGTAAATACATATGCACTCTAAATAATATATAATAAAATATAAATACAGAAGCACTTCAGTATACAAGCTAAATATTAAAAGACAAAAAAGAAAAAACAACATGAGGAGTTTAACATCCATTTTCATCAATCAGCAGATCACTGAGACAGAAAATAAATAAGTAAATACAATCCTGAAAAGACCCATTAGATAGATGGACATGATTTTAATTTATACAGCATTCCATTCAAAATCCAACAGTCTTTTTAAGTGCACATGGCACATTCTCCAGGATTGACCACATACTGGGACACAAAGCAATATTTGATAAATTTAAGAAAAGCCAATTCCTATCAAACATCTTTTTCAACTACAACTCTTTAACATTAGAAATAAACTACATGAAAAAAAATCTTAAAACAACAACAAAAAAACACAACACATGTAGGCTACACCATATGATACTAAATAACAAATGGATTACCAAAAAATTTAAAAATTACTGAGGCTAACTGAAAATGAAAGCACAAAAATCCACGACTTCCCTCTAGATTAAAATGAAGATGAAATCAGAACGTTCTTTAACACCATTCACAAAAACAACTCAAAACAGATTAAAGACCTATTTGTGAAACTGGACACTACAAAATTCTTATAGAAAAACACAGGCATAATGCTCTCTGTCAAAAATCACAGCAAACCCTTTTCAATCTGTCTCCCAGAGTAATGGAACTTAAAACAAAAACAAGCAAATGGAATATAATTAAGTGGTTTGTACAGGAAAAAACAAAATGAAAACTTAACCCACAGAACAGGAGAAAATATTTGTAAACACTTGTGACTAACAAGGGACTGACCTCCAAATTTTTAAAATATCTCATGTCTTAATATTATCAAAACAAACAACCCAATCAAAAAATGGGAAGATCTAAATAGACATTCTCCAAAGAAGATACAGGGAAGACTAAGTAACACATGAAAACCCAATTAGTTACATCACTAACTACATTGTTGCTGTCATTCTGTTGCTAAGTTATATCCAACTCTTTGTGACCCCGTAAATCGCACAATGCCAGGCTTCACTCTTTCACTATTTCCCGAGTTTGCTCACCGAGTTTGCTCAACCTCAGGTCCATTGAGGCAGTGATGCCACTCAACCATCTCACCCTCTGTTGCCCCATTTTCCTCCGAAGGCCCACTTGACTTTCTAACGCCCAAGTGACTTCACACTCCAGGATGTCTGGCTCAAGATGAGTGACTACAACATCATGGTTATCCAGATCATTAAGACCATTTTGTACACTTCTGCATATTCTTGCCACATCTTCTTAATTTCTTCTGCTTCTTTTAGGTTCTTGCCATTTCTGTCATTAGAAAAATGCTAATGAATCCAAAGTACAGGGAGATACCACTTCACATTAGTCAAATGGACAGCAATCAAAATTAACAAATGCTGAAGAGTATGTGGAAAAAATGGAATCCTTCTACCCTACCAGTGGGAATGTTAACTGGTAAAGCCACTATGGGGAGCAGTATGGCAGTTCCTTAAAAAACTAAAAGTAGAGCCACCATATGACCCTGAAATCCCACTCCTGGGAGTTTATCCTGAGAAAAACATGATCCAAAGGATACATGCACCATAACGTTGCACTGTTCACAACACTCAAAAAATGAAAGCAACCTAAATGTCCACCAACAGAGGAATGTATAAAGGAGATGTGGCATAAGTATCAGCCATAAAAAGAATGAAATAATGCCACTGGCAGCAACACAGATGGACCTAGAGAGCGTCACAATGAGTGAAGAAGTCAAACAGAACACTCAGACAGAAAAAGGAATACCATTATAATATGGGAATTCGGAGGGCAAGAGGGAAATGATACACATTAACTTATTTACAAGACACACACAGTCTCATCAACAGAGGATGAACTTATGGTTATCACAAGGGAAGGGTGGAGAGCTTGGAAATGACATGGACACACTGCTGCATTTAAAATGGACAGGATTTAAGCCTGAGCACCACTTGCGACTAAGCCCACATGCCACAGTTATAGATCTAAACAATATAAGAATGATTCCACATATCCCAACTAAGACCCAAGGCAGCCCACTTAATTAATAAATTAAAAATAAATGAATCAATATAACTAGTTACTTTTTTTAGTTGGTAAAAAACTAATTTTTAGTTGGTAAAAGAAAAAAATAAAAAGAATAACCAACAAGGTCCTACTGTACAGAACACGAACACCGCTGAATATTTAATAATAACCTATATGGGAAAAAATCTGAAAAAGAATGGATAAAGGTATATAATTTTGTTTTACATCTAAAACCATAACAACACTGTTAATCAACTGTACACAATATGAAGTGCAACATTTAAAAAAAAAGATCAAGCAACGTATTTCTTAAGGAAAAAGAGAACAATGCCAAAGTTATTTGTTAGCTTCTCAAAGAAAAGGAAAAACAGTCATGCATTTGTGAATAGATATACTGGATGCAGCAGTATTCAAACTGTACTTTGTAAACATAGTTACAGTTTTTGCTTTTATGACTGCAGGGCTAACAACAGTTTTACAAGCTTATTTATTAAAAAAAAGAAAAAAGTCCATGCAGAAACAAGTATAGCCAATTAAAGTTAAAATTTATTATCAGGTCCACTAAAACCTCGGCCAAACTCCATAATCAACAAGTTTTGAACTTCAACTCTTTAAAATATATATAATGGTGGCAAGTGAATCTTATCAAATGTCTGCTGAAATGTAGTTACTGAAGGAAAGTTACACGGCTCAAAATAGCCTGGAGTTAAAACTCCAGTAGGTCCTCCTCACCATTCTATGCAAAACAAAGAACTCTCTCACCCAAAGAAAAAAAATGAACTTCAAGGTTGATTATGCCCAGCTCCCAGCTAGTCCAGCCTCTGGTCTTATCTCCAAAATTCCTTACCCCAGCTGTTTAAGAGATAACTACTCTGAACAACCTTGGAGAAAAAGAGGCCCCTTTAAGACAGAAACTTTCCACATACATGCCTATATAAACTTACTCTTTTCTTGGATAAGTGTAGCAGCTCACTAATCTGACTGCTGACCCTTCTCACCTCATAAAAGTTGATCTGTTCCTGTAAAGTGCTGGTCTTGATCTTTTTCTGAACCTCACCTTCTCTAACTCCCTTACCTTACAGTTACAATGAAAATAAAGACTTCTTTTAAAAGACTAAAATAATATGTTTTGGAATAAGATTTGCACACTTCATTTGCAAGGGTAACATAATGTTATAATTAAATGATCTCCAGAAAAACAGAACCTCATACAGTATGTGTGAGGTCTAAGCAGAACTCCAGGGGTAGGGGGTGGAGGTTGTTGTTCATTCACTCAGGCATGATTCTTTGCAACCCAATGGTCTGCAGCAACACAGGCTTCCCTGTCCTATCTCCTCAAATTTTTGTACATTGAGTCAGTGATGCCATCCAACTATCTCATCCTGTACCACCCCCTTCTCTTTCTGCCTTCAGTCTTTCTCAATAGGGATAGGGTGAGGGATTGTAAACTAACTGATCAGTGAGTACTTCAACTGGTCATTTTCTTTACCTAGTGATACAAACCTTCATTCCTTAAGGATCTGGGTCATTACTAGTATACTTTTGCCTGGATCAGGTTCAGCTTTCCAGTGTCCTAAAATTATATGGCACAATTGTGCTAAGAGATGTCCTCAGGAATTTCCTGTATGGACATTATGCAAAGATCTACTTTGTGGCCATTATGAAATAGTTTTCAACTTCCCCTTCCTGCTTGTCAGAATAAATCAGCAAAGCCAGAAGAGAAACTCCTTTGTCTGCTGATTCACTGTGACGTATATAATGTGTCCAGATTACAAACAAGCACTCTTAACTTTCAGTTTAATGTAATCACTGGTGACATGTCTATGAGTGAAAGCAAACTGTCTTCTGAAACTAACACCTCATCTCTTTCCAAGGAAAGCATAAAGTCATGGGGAAAAGAGGCTAAAACTGATAGCAGGTCACTCAGAGTAATAGTAAATGGTGCTGAGGAGATGTCAACATGAGTTTTTCTCAACTTCAACCCCAATTATGCAAATAACCCAGACAAGACAACCCTGTAAAAATCCCAGAATATGGGGCTAAGACTGAAGAGCACTGTTGCAACTGAAACATAAGAGAATGCCTAAGGAGGATGAGAGGGACATGTTTATTCAGACTACTGTCTGTCTCCCAAGGGAGGACATCAACATGCCAAGAAGGATCTACTAGGTCTACAGTTTCTACAGTACACAAAGGAGAGTCCAATATGGAAATTCAGCTTCCCCAGCCTTGTTAGTGACACTTAGAGCAACCCAGTAAAGTTTTATGGGGATTGCAGGAAGAGGATGCACTGCTTAACCACTTGGGAATACAATGTAACTGAAGGGTAGGGTCTACTAGCACTCCCAGCATGGGAGACCAAGTTTCCCTTGCAGAAGTGGCAGAGAGCCCAGACAGTGACTCTGATTCTGTAGAGCCACTGCAATGGCACATCTGAAGAATGAACTCAATGGACAATGCTGCCTGAAACTGGACTCCAAACAATTAGCCTTACCAGGTTTGAATCCTTTTTATTTTCTACACTGGCAACCCATGGTTAGTTCACTGAAAGGTTTTTCCATCCTGTAGCACAAAACAATCAGCAAACCCAATCACAGAATCTCGGAAGTTGCACAGTACACCCACCAATAGTACTTACAACAGCATTTTAACAAAGACTGACTGAGCAGTATTACAAAGAGCAGGTGTTGGCCCCAACTGATCAGGGAACGTAGTGCAAAGTTCTATCAGATTTAAGTCCGTACTCAACAAGGCATACAAGCCTAGTCTGAGCAAAGAAGTAGACTCATAAGTGCCACATACTGTTCTGTACAGCTCTAGTCTCATCTAATTGTAAAGTCTAAACACAATATCTAGGGTCCTACAGGCCCACTTACAATGGCACCTGAGCACAGATCCCCCAGCAAAACCCATCGAGGTAGCCAATACAGCAGTTTTATCTGGCCAAGAAGTTGGTGAGCAACTCTGCCATGTTAAGAGTGCCCAGGCATCAAGATCTAACAGCCAAGGAAACCATTCTACAACCCTGATCAGGCAAGGAAGCAAACTGCAGACCCAACCAAAAACTGAGTATAGGAACATGTCCCATGCTATCAGTAAGTCTACAAAAGACTCAATGCAACTAAGGTGCCAACTCTAAAGCCAATCATAGACAGAAAATCAATTGAGCACACTCATAACCAGTTCCTATTTAGATAGGGACTGACCTCCTGATCTCAGAGGTACATAATAGCTGAACAGGAAATTAAAAAACAAACCAACCCTCCCTGCCTTATTGCAAAAGCCTCACTTGCCCAAGAAGACTATAAACTGACCTGAATTAAACCCAACTTGAGATAATACATGAAAGGTTGTCTCTGCCCAAGAAAGCCTGAGAAGTCCAAAAAAGGAGATCACAATTCAAATATGCAAATACTACTACCAAGGAATAGCAGTTAGGAAGAATCAGACAAAACTCACATCACCAAAGAAGACTATTTAAACCTCAATAATTGATCACAGAAAAACAGACTGTCAACTGTATGACAAAGATCAGAGGTTTCTTATAGAAGAAACTTTTATTAAACTGAAATAACACACAGTAAGACAACAAAATGAAGCACAGAAAACAATAAAGAACAAAATGAAACACTCAACAAAGTGACAGACATATGTATATACCTATGGCTGATTCATGTTGAGCAATGGCAGAAAGCAACACAATACTGTAAAGCTATTATACTCTACTCGAAAACAAATTTCTGAAAACAATAAAGGATCATACAAGCACAGAAAAAATTAATTTCAAGCTTTCACAGGTAATTTGAAAATTCAAAAGAGTATAATTAACATATTGTTAAATGACTCCTTTTTCCCTTAACAATCCACTTTGATTAGTTTCAGATGACATAAAATGCTCTTCACAATTTGTACAATAAATGTATAATTGTTTTAAAAAATACTAATTATTTTAAGGGTCTTTTAGTGAAGAAGTCAATGAATGAACTGAAGAATTAAAAACAGAGTTTCAAGATCAGACACAAACAAGCAGAAGAATCAGTTAACCAGAAGAGAGTCATTTGAAATTATCAGGTGGCAGGAGCGAAAAAAAAAAAAGGATAAATGAAAAAAACACAATAGGACTTAATAGACATCATCAAAAGGAAACTACACACACATTTTCTGAATCCCAGAAATGGAAGACAAAGGGAGGGTAAAGTACATGTAGAAGAAAAATGGCTGAAAACCTTCCATAACTTGGGAGAGAAATGAATATTGAAATTGCTAAGTCCCAAAAGGCTTCCCTGGGGGTTTAGATGATAAAAGAAACCGTCTGCAATGCAGGAGACCTGGTTTAAGAAGATATCCTAGAGAAAGCAATGACTACGTACTCTCATATATTGCCTGGATATTCTTGCATGGACACAGGAGCCTGGAGGACTACAGTTCATGTCCTAACAGAGAGACAGACAAAACCAAGCGACAAAGTACTTTAAGTAAGTTACCTCAAAACAATCATACCAACACATGTTATAATTGTTAAAGTCAAAGATAACAAGAATTTTGAAAGCACAATGAGAAAAGTGACGCATCTTACCCTAGACTATAAGCAGATGTACCATGAAAACCTTGGCAGATAAGAAAAGAATAGGATAATATAAACAATACAGAGAAAGAAAACCAAAAATAATATTCCCAAGAACTCCCCTGTTCGTCCAACAGTTAAAAGATTCCATCTTCCAATTCAGAGGACTTGAGATAAGACTTCTCACCTGTGGTAAGTGTAGGTCGGCTTTGGGAAGCATCACTGTGAACAAAGCTACTGGAGGTAATGGAATTCCAGTTGAGCTATTTCAAATCCTAAAAGATGATCCTGTGAAAGTGCTGCACTCAACAATGCCAGCAAATTTAGAAAACTCAGCAGTGGCCAAAAGACTGCAAAAGGTCAGTTTTCATTCCAACCCCAAAGAAAGGCCAAGCCAAAGAATGTTCAAACCACTACACGACTGCACTCATCTCAAACAATAACAAAGTAGTGCTCAAAATTCTCCAAGCCAGGCTTTAGCTGGATCATAGAAAAACAAGAAAGTTCCAGAAAAACATCTACTTCTTTTTTACTGACCAGGCCAAAGCCTTTGACTGTATGGATCACAACAAACTGTGGAAAATTCTTCAAGAGATGGCAATACCATATACCATATCACCTTACCTGCCTCCTGAGAAATCTATAAGCAGGTAAAGAAGCAACCGTTAGAACTGGACACGGAACAACACACTGGTTCCAAATCTGGAAAGGAGTACATCAAGGCTGTATGTTGTTCCCTTGTTTATTTAACTTTTGTGCAAAGTATATCATGTGAAATTCCCAGCTGGATGACGCACAAGCTGGAATCAAGATGGCCGGGTGAAACAGCAATCATCTCAGATAACACCACCCTTATGGCAGAAAGTGAAGAAAAACTAAAGAGCCTCTTGATGAAAGTGAAAGAGGAGAGTGGAAAAGTTGGCTTAAAGCTCAACATTCAGAAAACTAAGATCATGGCATCCAGTCCCATCACTTCATGGCAAATAGATGGAGAAAAAATGGAAACAGTGAGAGACTTTATTTTGGGGGGCTCCAAAAGCATTGCAGATGGTGTCTGCAGTCATGAAATTAAAAGACGCCTGATCCTTGGAAGAAAAGCTATGACCAACCCAGACAGCATGTTAAAAAGTAGAGACTTTCCTTTGCCAACAAAAGTTCGTCCAGTCAAAGCTACGGTTTTTCCAGCAGTCATGTGTGGGTGTGACAGTTGTACTATAAAGAAAGCTGAGCACCAAAGAATTGATGCTTTTGAACTGTGGTGTTGGAGAAGACTCTTGAGAGCACCCTGGACTGCAAGGAGATCCAACCAGTCCATCCTAAAGGAAATCAGTCCTTAACATTCATTGGAAGCACTGATGAAGTTGAAGCTCCAATACTTTGGCCACCTGATGCAAACAGCTGACTGACTGGAAAAGAGCCGAATGCTGGGAAAGATTAAAGTTGGCAGAAGGGGATGACAGAGAATGAGATGGTTGGATGGCATCACCGACTCGATGGACATGAGTTTGAGTAAGATCTGGCAGTTGGTGATGGACAGGGAGGCCTGGCATGTGGCAGTCCATGGTGTCACAGAGAGTCGGACATGGCTGAACGACTGAACTGAGATGAACCATACACAGCTACTGAGGATATAAATTTGTATAATCATTATGGTAAATAGCATGGAAGATCCTCAAAAAAATTAAAAATAAAACTACTACATGACCAACATTTCAGTTTTGGATATACAGTTAAATAAAAACCAAAGTCATTAGCTGAGAAAATATCTACCTCACAAGGTTTCATTATATACCATTATTTATAATAGCCAAGGCATGGAAACAACGTAAGTATCCATGGATGGATGAAGATAATGTGGTACATAAACACAGATTAAACAGAATACTGTTTATCCTGATAAACAAGATATAGAAAAGAAGAAAACTCTCCAATTTGCTACAAAATAAATGATCTTGAGGGTACTATGGTAAGCAAAACAATTCAGAAATAGATACATTAATACGTTACCTCACCTACATGTGGAATTCTTAAAAAAGCAAACTCACAGAACAAATTGGTGATTGCAGAGAAGAATGGGAAGTAATTGAATGAAGGTAAACAAAAAGTTAAAAATTATAGTAATAAGTAAATCAAGGGAATGTAATGCCTGTAACCAATACTGTGCCATATACTTGAATATCACTGAGAGATTATATTTTTAATTTTCTTATAGAAAAAAACTTTAGCTATATGAGGTGATGGATGTTAGCCAAATTTAGTTAGGTTATCATTACACTGTACATATACATACGCACACACCTACACATATATACATATATATACTATTTGTGTATATGTGAAATTCATTAAGTCATTATGATGTACACCATATATTTTATACAGCATTATGCATCTATTGTATTAATAACAAAATGCTCTCCTTCCATGGTGGAAACTGTCCAATGTCATCAATTTATCATCAGATAACCTGCTGATCTCTTTGAAAATGGTGCCAACATGGGGAATTCACTGTTGATATTTGCTGCTCACAAGTTGGACATTCAGTGGCCACAGACAGAGAGCAGTTTTGGTGAATGAAATCCATGTTGCTGAGACCAGTGCATAGCCTATATCCTTGCCACTATATTCAAATTACTCATTAGCCCAATGAGTGATGACACAGTTGACCAGGAAAAGAGGATGACTGCTACTTATATAGCCAGTCATTATATCCATTATTAAAATGATTCTCAGCTGAGGTGACCTTTGCTGAGTACTTTACGTGAAACACAGATATCTATGTTTTTTCCTTTATTCAGAGAAGTTAAAATATGTTTTCTCTTCCCCAAATCTGAGCAATTTTCAATCTCATTCCTTCCATGTCCCTGACCATCTAATCAAAACCACTGGACACAGATAACCAGACAGTATGTAATTATACAACTGACTGTTACTCCTTCCAAGCAAAGTGAACCATCAGGTACACTGGAAGGATTATTATAGAGGTATTCCATGAATAACAAAACCTTCACAGCAGTCTATGCCATCATTGTCCAGTTACTATGTCAATATATCATATGCTAATAAGTTTCCTTATCAAATAAAGTCTAAACAGAATTTCAGCCATGATCTTCTTAAGTTACAGTTACTGTTACACTTTGATTCTTCTCTGGAAGTCATCTAGAGACAGGAATGCTCTGTGGTGGCATCACAGTTCCAGTATAATTATTTTTAATGAAAATATAATGAATTGCACAGTTTTTAAAAGAATCTGTTTGGGACTTCCCAGACTCCAGTCCAGTGGTGTGGGGCAGTCTACTGGTTGAAACTTCACCTTCAAATGCAGAGGGTGTGGGTCTGATTCCTGATCAACGAGCTAAGATCACAGACAAAAAACCAAAACTTAAAACAGAAGCAAAACTTAACAAATTCAATAAAAACTTAAAAAATGAAAAAGAATGTCTGTTCCTTGAAAATGACCCTATTGAAAACACAGATTATAATAGCAAACTTCTGACTTGAATGTTTGTGAATGACATGTGCACTGAAATTACATAATCCAAGAGACTGGAACTATGAAGCCACTGCTTATAAAGCCCTCTGGAAAAACTGGCCTGAACCTAGCTAATCAGATTGCATAGCTTACCAGACTAGTAAGGAAGGTCACTTACTGGAAAGCTCAGAAACCTTAGGATATTTTGAGAACATTAGAAAAAGGAATTCAATCAAATCTCTACATTGCAGGCAAAATTATGCTTTGAGTTTCTAGCTTGATTTCCTTGAATATGAGGGACTTTTAAAAGTCTAATCTGAGATTTCTTATGAAATGTTCCAGGAAACAAATTCTAAAGACATTTGTGACCAATAAACCATTTGTGCCACCCCTATGTAAGTAATCAGGCAAAATTTAATGAAACTACTAATTTTATAAACAAATTGTACTGACTGATTTCCTCATAAAGTAGATGGTGGGAAAAAATATTTACAATGGAAAACTATCAAGCGTTCATTTTGGATTCAGTCTTGCATGTTTGCTACTCCTTGACATATAATGAATTCCTCCAATAATTGGTATATTTTTTCTGTTCAGTCTTCAAGTCATGTTTGACTGTTTGCATCCTGACAGATTACAGCACTAGCGGCTCCTCTGCCCTCCACTATCTCCAAGAGTTTGCAACAAACTCACATCCATAGAATTGGTGATATCATCTCAACACTTCCTTCTCTGTCACCCTTTTTCCTTTTGGTTCCAATCTGTCCCAGTTCTTTTCTAGTTCTTTTCTAGGTTCTTTTCTAGTTAGGTGGCTCTTCACATCAGGTGGCCAAATTACTGGAGCTTCAGCTTTACCATCAGTCCTTTCTCTGACTATTCAGGGTTGATTTCCTTTAAGGCTGACTGGTTTAATCTCCTTGCTGTTCAGGGACTCTACATACAGTCTTCTCCAACATCACAGTTTGAAAGCATCAATTCTTTGGTTCTCAGCTTTCTTTATGGTCCGACTCTCACATCCATACAAGACTAGTGTAAAAACCACAGCTTTCACCATAAGCACTTCTGTCAGCAAACTGATGTTTCTGTTTTGTCATATACTAAGTTTATCATAGCTTTTCTTCCAAGGAGCAAGTGTCCTTTTAATTTACTGACTCCAGTAACAATCGACTGATTTTGGAGCCCAAGAAAGTTTCCACTTTTTTGCCATCTATTTGCCATGAAGTGATAGGACCAATGCCTATCTTAATATGTTTCCAAATTTTCTCCATTCTGACATGGAATAATGCAGTTAAAACTGCATTTTACCCAAATCTCTGAAAGCCCAGTTCAGTTCAGTTCAGTTGCTCAGTCGTGTCCGACTCTTTGCGACCCCATGAACCACAGCATGTCAGGCCTCCCTGTCCATCACCAACTCCTGGAGTTTACTCAAACTAATGTCCATCAAGTCAGTGATGCCATCCAGCCATCTCATCCTCTGTCACCCGCTTCTCCTCCCGCCCTCAATCCCTCCCAGCATCAGGGTCTTTTCCAATGAGTCAACTCATGAGTACTGCAGCTTCAGCTTCAGCATCAGTCCTTCCAGTGAATATTCAGGACTGATCTTCTTTATGAACTGTCCAGTCCAATGGACTCTCAAGAGTCTTCTCCAACACTACAATTAAAAGCATCGATTCTTCAGTGCTCAGCTTGCTTTATAGTCCAACACACACATCCATACATGACCACTGGAAAAACCATAGCCTTAACTAGTTGGACCTTCGCTGGCAAAGTAATGTCTCTGCTTTTTAATATGCTATCTAGGTTGGTCATAACTTTCCTTCCAAGGAGTAAGCGTCTTTTAATTTCATGGCTGCAATCACAATCTGCAGTGATCTTGGAGCCCCCCAAAAATAAAGTCTGACACTGTTTCCACTGTTTCCCCATCTATTTCCCATAATAGCTAGGCAACATGAAATAAATTTCAAAGAAATTACCATAACATTATAAATGAACAAGCTTTGTGCTTATTGCAGACTCTGTCATAAACTCTGTCATCACAACTCCAACTAGTAGTTCTATGTATTGTTTCTGTTGTCAATACTCTACTGTCTTTCAGTCTAGCATCTTTAAATCTTGATTAACTGTCCTCTGGCATCAGCATCTAGATTTTTAACACTTACTCTTTGTGTTTATATTCCTTTCACAAAAGGTACCCCTCCTTAAATGCTTATTGCCTAGCACTATACAATGTTATTTCTACTATCTGACTCAACAGATGATTCAGCTTGTCCTAAATGTACAAAAGGCTATAGAACAAAAAATGAACTTATGTGTTGTTCTAAGAAAGATGTCTCTTCAGACCGTTAAACAACAGTGCAAACAAGGTTTACTCAGATTCCTGAAACTGTTCCTAGGCACATCTGCCCAATTCCTTCTAATATCCTTAGCAAAAACACTAACTGGGCATAGCAAAAGTGCCTCATCCTATGTATATGAATGCCTATAATACCTAATTGAGGTTTCCCATCTTCCACTATTTACCAGGTGACACCTAATCAATCTTAAATAAAGGATGGCTTGGCCTAAAGAGACTTGTTATTTCCTTAAGTAATTTTTCATATGCTGACCTTCACAGGGCTCCTTGGCTATAAATTGCTACTTGTTCAGCTGTAATTATAATTGAGCCCAATTTTTTATTGAGTTCAGTTCAGTTCAGTTCAGTCATTCAGTTGTGTCCAACTCTTTGTGACCCCATGAACCGCAGCACACCAGGCCTCCCTGTCCATCACCAACTCCCAGAGTCCACTCAAACCCATGTCCATCGAGTCGATGATGCCATCCACCTTCTCATCTTCTGTTGCCACCTTCTCCTCCTGCCCTCAATCTTTCCCAGCATCAGGGTCTTTTCAAATGTGTCGGCTCTTCACATCAAGTGTCCAACGTATCAGAGCTCCAGCATCAATCCTTCCAATGAATATTCAGAACTGATTTCCTTTAGAATGGACTGGTTGGATCTCCTTGCAGTCCAAGGGGATCTTAAGAATCTTCTCCAACACCACAGCTCAAAAGCATCAGCTCAGCCTTTCCCGAATAGCAGTAGCATTTAATAGTATTCCCTCTTTAATGCCTATCCTCCTTTGTCAAAAAACAACAAAAACAGATGGCAAGGTAATTCCCTTCCTTGATTGATGATACCCAAGCATGAAAATGAAAAAGCCTATTTGATCATTCTGACACCCCCTTCAAAGGAATTGTTATTTTTATCTCCTACGGAAAAATTCCTCCTTTAGAAAAAATACCTAAGACATTCCAGAATGAAGTTGTGGGTACCAAAAAGAAAAATGTAGCTACCGGGTCACTATGTTAACAGTCAGTGGTGCCATTTTCATTTCTACTTTACCTGCTGGACAACATACCTATTATAAAAAAACACCACCAATTCAGAGCATTATAAATCTCCTGGTGAAGGAAATGGTGATGCTCGGAGATCACTATAAACTGTTACTGTACTGACAGGAGAAGGGTTTTGGAGTACTCAGCCATTGAAGTGTGGAGCTCCTGCTCAAAAGTGACAAAAAGAGAGAGAAAAATATTTTCTCAAGGGACTGAGCATGCAAAAGGCATTTTCACTCTTCTATCAGGATCATGAGGAGCATGTCACTGAAATTTATAACCTCTGGGGTCCTTTGTTGTACTTCTTTTCCAGTGAAATTCCTCACTTTAAAGCAACACTAAGTAGATTACCATGAAATTAAAGGCATTCTGTAACTCCACAGATGTCACTTTATAGACTACCCAATGCAAACCAATATCCTGGTACGTTTTTCTCTTAATGTGGACAAAATGCTGATAGTTCTATAATGGAAGCAGTCTACTGTAATAAATCTAGCATTCAGTAGCTGCCATGAACGTGTCACAGAACGGTACCGTATCAGGAACTGAAGGTTACTGTTCCTGGTACACTGGGCACTGGGAAATCATAGATGAAAGCCCATGGTGCTGATCACATGCAGAACTCTGTCTCTATCTCTATTAAATATATCATGAGTCCTGTTGAACAATGATAGATGTGGTTGGGAAGAGTCTCTCCTATATACCCTTTCCATTAAGAATACCAATGGATGTGTAGTAGGAATGCCAAAAGAGAGAAAAGACAGGGAAAAAAAAAAACTGACTGCCAGAAACTTCTGAAATTTCATACAAAACTTCAAACAGTAAGTCAGTAAGTTCAACTAAAACTCATATCAGAATAAAGGAAGAGAGATTCAGACACAGATTGTAGTAGAAAATGCTGAAGATCAAGGACAAGGAGAAAATTCTAGAAATAGTAAAAAAAAATCTCCTATAAAACAAAACAAAAACCCAATTATTAGATTAAAAGCTGATTTCTCCTCACATACCATGATGGTCAAAGGCAATGCTCAAAGAATACACCCGTCAATCAAGAATCTTCCAGCTCAGCAGAGCTTTTAACTATGAAGGCTTAGTTAGTGTTAGTCACCCAGTCATGTCCCACTCTTTGTGACCCAGGGACTGTAGTCCACCAGGCTCCTCTATTCATGGGATTCCCCAGACAAAAATATTGGAGTAATTGCCATTTCCTTCTCCAAGGCATCTTTCCAGCCTAGGGATCAACGCTGGGCCTCCTGCACTGCAGGCAGATCCTTTACCATCTGAGCCATTAGGGAATACCTATATGCAGGCTAAATAAATATAAGAGAGAGAAAGAATTCACTGTAAACATACTCATCTTACAACAAATATTATAAAAAAGTTCTAAAGAAATTTTCTAGGCTTATGTAAATGACTATGTTAAGACCTTTGATTTTGTCAATCACAACAAATTGTGGAAAATTCTTAAAGAAATGGGACTAGCAGGCCACCTTACCTGCCTCCTGCAAAACCTAAATGCACATCAAGAAGCCACAACTAGAACCAGACATGGAACAATGAACTGGTTCGAAATTGGGAAACTAGTATGTCAAGACTGTATACTGTCACCTGTTTATTTAAATTTAGAAGTGAAAAAGGAACTAAACAGCCTCTTAATGAAGGTGAAAGAGGACAGTGAAAAAGCTGGCTTAAAACTCAACAGTCAAACAAAGATCATGGTATCTGGTCCCATCACTTCACAGCAAACAGATGGGGAAACAATGCACAGAGTGATAGACTTTATTGTCTTGAACTCCAAAATGGTGCAGATGGTGAGCAATGGTTGCAGCTATGAAATTAAAAGATGCTTGCTCCTTAGAAGAAAAGTTATGTTAAAACTAAGAGTGTATTAAAAAGCAGAGATATTACTTTGCCGACAAAGGTCCAGCTAGTCAAAGCTATGGTTCTTTCAGTACTCACGTACAGATGTGAGAGTTGGACCAGAAATAAGACTGAGCACAGAAGAAATGATGTTCTAAACTATAGTGCTGGAGAAGCCTCTATAGAGCCCCATCAACAGCAAGGAGATCAACCCAGTCAATCCTAAAGGAAATCAACCCTGAATATTCATTGCAAGGACAGATGCTAAAGCCCCAATACTCTGGCCACCTGACGGGAAGAGCCAACTCATTAGAAAAGACCCTGATGCTGGGGAACACTGAAATCAGAAGAAGACAACAGAGGACAAGGTGGTTGATGGCATTACCAGCTCAATGCACATAAGTTTGAGCAAGTTTCAGGAGATTGTGAAGGACGGAGGGCTTGATGTGCTACAGTCCATGGGGCTGGAAAGAGTCTGAAACAACTAAGTGAGTAAACAACAAGAAAATGCACATATCAGTTTTTCAAAGACAAAAAAGGATGTAATTGCCTATAGGTATACAGGTATGGGACACAGCCAATTGCAATTTTTTTCTTCATTATGTCTAACAGATTTAAAAACTATGTAAGCACTCTCCATATAACTGTATTATTAAGTGAAAAATATACAGTATTAAATTATTCTTAATGACAGAACAAATGAATTAAGTAGACTACAGACAAGACTCTAGATGGTAACTCAAATATCCAAGAGAAAAATAGAGAAACAAAAACAGGAACTTAAAAGGCTAAAATACAAAAGCTGAACACACATTTTTACAGCTTAACAAATCACATAAATTAATATTATAACTATGTGCTATTATATAACTTTCACATAACACAAATAACTGTTGAAGCTGTAACAAATACAAGAACAGGGTACAAAAGCTCTGTAAGAGTACTGTTTCTTTACCTCATAGGAACTAAAGCAATATAAATTCAAATAAATTCATTAATGAGCCCATGTCAAGTAATAGTGCAAACACTGAAAAAGTAACACACTAATGAAAAGTATAAATAAATTAGGCTATATTTTTAAAATCTGCTTCATGCAGTAAAGCAAGAATAGAAGAAAAAAACAATGGCTAATGGCTCAATGATAAAGAATCCACCTGCCAATGCAGGACATGCAGGTTTGATAGATCCCATAAGCCACTAAGTGTGCATCACAACTACTAAGTCTGTGCTCTAGAGCCCAGGAGCTGCAGCTACTGAGTACATGAGTCCTAGAGCCTATGCTTAGCAACAAGAGAAGCCACCACAATAAGAAGCCCATGTGCCACAGAAAAGAGTAGCCCCTGCTTGCTGCAACTAGGGAAAGCCTATAAAAAAACAAATATTTAGCACAGTCAAAATAAATGTAAAAATAAATTTAAATTTTAAAAAAATTAATAATAAATTACTTAATAGTTTGTTTAAGTACAATGGCAGATGTATAAAACAGTTACATTAAACAAAACTGGATTAAATAATCAGAATGCACAAACTATCAGACTTGATAAAATTAAAAGATCCAACCATATACTGTCTTTAGGAGGCATTGTGTAGATTAAAAAATATAGACTCTATAAACAGAAAAGGTGAAAAACAAAACATCATGAAAATAGTAATTACAAGTTATGGAATGGCTATACTAGTTTAAACAAAATTCTTCAAAATGAAAAGAAAGTTAATAGAAATACTGGAGGACATAAAATAATCTCCATATTTTAAATCTAAAAGTTGTTAAGATGTTAAATCTTAAATGTTCTCAAGACAAAAAGAAATGGTAATCATGATTACATGATGGAAATGTTGGCTAATGCTACAGTGTTGAATGCTTTGCTATAAAGGCAACACACCAACACACCAAACATCTTAAGACAAACAGCATTACAGTACTCTAAAGATTAAAAATTTTGTCAATTTTATCTCCTAAAATTTTATGTCAGTTATGTCTCCAAATATACAGCAACTCTAAAGACACATGTGCTGAACAAAATATGACACAAAACCTATAAAAACGACCCCGAAATAAGTAAATTATCAGTAGCTGGAGTCTTTAATCTCATTCAACACAGACAGAACAACAGGAAAGAAGATGAAGAAAATAGATAACTCAAAACTTATAACCCATCAAATATTTAAAGACTACTTCAAATAAAAACAGAATATACATATTCCTCTCGTGCTCATTAAACATTCCCCAAAGTAGAATAAATGGTATGCTGCAAGTGAAATCTGAGTAAAAACAAGAGTTGAAATAATATAAATATAAAAATAATATGAAACATATTCTTTGATGGTTTTTAAATACTAGAAAAATGTAGAATTTAAACTATATGTTCCTGAATAATTAATAAATCAAACTATGATTAAAAGAAATAGGATGTAAAGTGTGGTGTCACTCAGTGAGCTTAGTCACTCAGTCATGTCCAACTCTTTGTAACCCCATGGACAGCAGCACATATACCAGGCTCCTCTGTTCATGGGATTTCCCAAGCAAGAATACTGGAGTGGGTTGCATGCCCTCCTCCAGGGGATCTTCCTAACTCACGGATCAAACCTAGATCTCCCGCACAGAAGGCAGATTCTTTACTGTCTGAGTCAGCAAGGAAGCCCATGAATACTGGAGTAAAGTACGGTACCAACACAGGAACAGTCCTGAATATAAATGAAAGTCTAGAAATAAACCAGTTTCAGGCAAGAAACCTGTGACTATAGTATCAAGACCACTGTTGAGGAAACAATTTTCTTTCTAAAAAATATTGCTGTTAGGACAACCAGATTAAGTTGAAACCTTACTTCATACCGTATAAAAATAAATTAATTAAAAATTATCAAGAAGCTAAAAGTAAGAGAGAAAACCTTTTTTGGATTTAGCTTTAAAAAAAAAAAGAAGAAAAATCTTTGTGACTTGCATGGTATTAAGCATGATGGAGAAGCAAAAAGAAGAAAAATAATACATGGGAATTCATTACTAAAAACTTTTGTGCCTCAAAGAGGCACATGTTTTACTAAACATGAAAAAATAACGAAGAGAATGAGAAAACCTCAACAATTCAACTAGATATAGAAATAACACTGCAACTTAATATTAAGGAGCAAAGAATCTAAACAGATTTAACAGTAAACAGAACGATTTTCAAATATTACTCGTCATGAGTGTAATGAAAACAAAAACTAAAGTGAGAAACCATTTTATACCCATTAGGATGGTGGAATTTAGAAAAGACAGAACAAGTACTGGCAATAATAAGAAAATGAGTTCTTCCTACACTGACTATCAGAATGTAACATGGTATAATCAGTCTAAGTCAACATATCATCAAAAAGTTAAAAGCACAGCTAATTCAAGTCTGAGGTACATTTCCAAAAAGAAGGAAAATATGTATTCACACAAAGAAATGGATATGAATGTTCACAGCAGTGTGATTCATTATAACCTAGGAGGAAAGATAGCAGATGGCCATCAACAGACAATGAAATAAACAAAATGAGCATTGATAAATTGTTAAGTTATAGTCCTAAAAAGGAATGAAATACTAATTGCACACGCAGCCATGAAGATAAACCTTGAAAAGATCTTTTTTTAAAAGTCATTCCAGACTAGACAAACATATAGAATACAAAGTAAATGAATAATTTCTTTGGGCAGGGATCATGGGGTTTGGGAGAGAGAATAAATGGTCTCATTTTTGTATGCTAAAAATATTTTAAACATTCTAAAATTCATTTTGGTGAAGGATAAACAAACTTTGTGAATATCTTAAAAATCACTAAACTGTACCCTTCACGTGGGAGTTTTACAGTAGACAAATCCTACTTCTTTAATACTATCACCAAAAACAGAATAATAGTGAATCTAAATAAACTTATGTAAATGTTTTCAGATTAAATAAAGCTTCATATTTAACTGTTTCTTTCTACTCCAAGTGCTTCATAAAAACCAGTAACACATTTACTGGCTTAGGATCAACATATGAGTTTTCAAAGTCTTTGGGTAATCTAAAATTTCCCTTCTAGGCAACAAAACACTCTTTATAATTAATCCCCATTGTAACTGTATGATATTATAGGTTATAACCTATTACAAGATATATGTGCTTTGTGACACAGAATAATGACACAAATGATTCTTAGGTTTCACAGCCTGATTCAGTAATCTTCAGAATCACCATCATCAACCCTTCAAATATTTCCAGTTAAAAACTTTAAGCTTGATACTTTAAATTTACTTATGAAAGTATCAAGCAGAATGTCTTTTTAATTACTCAGAAATGTAGTTTCTAAGAACACTACCTTCACACAAAAGAGCTGGCACAAAATAATACCATTCTCTCTTACCACATTTCCTACTTAAAATTAGTATAGTTAATACTTTGCCCCAAAATAAGAAAACAAAATTGGCATTCAAATGTGTACAAACCTTCCAGTAGTCAGACTGCAAGCTGTAGTATCTCTGATATGCAGATAATGCTGAAAAAGGAAAAATACTTATTAGTCAAATTACATCCTATTCAAAAATTTGTAACAGACATTTTAATATAAACTGTCCATCAGTCCTGCCTCTCAGCAAAACAGGGACTATTAAACACAGTAAATCTTTAAAGTTCATGCCCTACCAACTTAATAATCTACGGAAATAAATTGTAATAGAAAAAATAACCTACAGGAGATCAGGTATATAAACAATCATCAAATCGGATCCTTGCACTTAAATGTAAAAATCTACTATCTGAAGCTCCATCTCTTTAGAAAAAAATTATCTACATATTTATTTATTTATTGTCGTGCTGGCTCTTCATTTCTGCATGGGCTTCTCTCTAGTTTCGAAGGCAGGGGCTACTCTCTAGTTGCTGTGTGTGGGTTTCTCATTCCAGTGGCTTCTCTTGCTGTGGAGCAGGGGCTATAGAGTTCATGGGCTTCATTAGGTGCACTTCCCAGGCTGCAGTGCACAGGCTCAACAGTTGTGGTACATGGCCTTAAATGCCACAGGCATGTGAGATCTGTCTAGTTCAGCAATTGAACCCGTGTGCCTTGCACTGGCAGGCTATTCTTTATCACTGAGTCACCAAGGAAGTCCCCAAAAATGTTAAATCTTGACAATTTAATTCACTTGATGTCTTTTATCAACCAAGTCTCATGGAAAGTTTCTAAGACTGTTTTTACATACATAATGAATTTTCTCCAAATGCATCACTTTCCAGAAAAATAAAACCACAGCTCTAACAAACTCTTGTTTCTCGTGCTTCCCTTCAAAGAATCAACATTATCTTGAGCTACTAGCTTTTATTTCATTCGAAGATGGCTATTCCCATGCTAAATCATCTAAAGGCATTAAAAGGCTAAGGACATTAAAAAAGGCTCCTGTCTGCCTAAAAAACGCCTTATATAAGAAAAAAGGTCAATATGAAGTCACATAAGCATATTAGAGTTAGTGGGGAGAATTTTTAAAACTAAAAACAGGAAACTCCATATCACTCCAGGGAAATAAAAATGTTTTTGATTTATTTGTTAAAGTTCCAAAGGGAGAACATTTAGAGTAAAATACACTTAGGAATGAAAACTGCCTTAAAGTCAAAGTAAAATGAGAATACTGCAGTAAAAAAAGGAAGAACAGATTTTATGTGGGTACTCTACCACTGAAAATTTCCATATTTTGGACAAACATTTTTAAGAATTTCAGATATCTTCCCTCCAGTCTCAAAAACATTATTGAGTATCCGTTCATGAAAATAACTACATAGACTTAAGGGAAAAAATATTTAATGAGGGAAACTCACTTTTTCAAATACTATCATAAAGTCAGAATAATTGGAATTTGAAAATAACCAAATGTATGTTTAAAAGACACTAGTATTTATGGCGATCAGCTCATATACTACATTCCCATTTTAAGTCTAAGAACAAAATGACTTAAAATATTTGCTTTTACAACAAGAATTTAAAAGATTAGAGCTAACACAGGGTACAAGAGCAGTCATTCACTGAGAAAACTAACCCAGAAACAAGGCTGAGGCTACAAAAGTTCACTGTAGTATGCTTGAAATTTAAAACATCCCTGGGCTCCCAGACAGAGGAGTAGCCCCACAACATTGTGACTCACAACACTGTGAGACTTATAGGGGCCCAATAAGATTCCCATAATGTTTGAGAAAAATGTCCACAAGCTTCTGAGAAAATAATGGAAAAAGGAACAATTTTTTAAAACTTTTTTCTTTGTATTGGGGTATAGCTGATTTACAAAAATGATGTGTTGGTTTCAGGTAAACAGTGAAAGGACTCACCATTATACACAGGTTTCCACTCTCCCCCAATCTCCCCTCCCATCCAGGCTGCCACATGACATTGAGCAGAGTTCCCTGAGCTGGCCAGCAGGTCCTTGCTGGTTCTCCATGTTAAACACAGCCATGTGTCCATGTCCATCCCAGACTCCCTGACTATCCCTTCCCCCATCCTTCCCCCTGGTGACCATCAGGTTATTAGAGTACTGAGCAGAATTCACTGTGCAAAGTTAATTCTTTGTGCTATATGGTAGGTCCCTGTTGATTATGAAAAAGGAACAATTTTAAATATCCAAGAGCATTCTGTTCTTAACAATCAAGAAATTTAAAGTAGACATTCAACTCCAGCCCACTCCAATCAAGCTATCTATTCTAGAGAGAAGAAAACAAGCAAGAAATTTTTATGTAGTTCACTTTCCAAAGTCAGAGACTAACTAAAAATCTGAGACTGAGGACACTTTCCTCCATGCCAACATTCTGTACACCATTAGTTAAGGTCTATTTACAGACCTTCTTTATACCTGGTATACCAAGTTCAGATATCAAGAAAATACTACAAGTAACACACAACCCACATGAAACAGGAAGAGAAGGAAGGAGAGGGAGGAAGAGCAGAAACAGGCACGGCAAACATCAGAACCAGATGTGACAATGATGCTGAAATGATTAGATCAGGGAATTTAAGCAACCACAAGTAATATGTGAAGAATATCTAAAAAATATATAAAGTGAACAGTCTAGTAGAATGCTGAAACAATGTAAGTAGAGAACAGGAAGGACAACACTTTCAAGCAGAAATGTTAAAGATCAGAAACACTGTAAAAAAAATGATATCAGCAGGTGGTGTATAGTGCTGAAGAAAGAATATCTGACATAGAGGACTTATCAAAAAACAATCCCTATTCTCCCTGTTCTCAAAAGGAATCCCTGTTCTCCCCAGGGAACACTGGGGAGAAAAAAAAGAAAAAAATACACAGGGCTGTGGGACAATCAGAAAATGTATAACTGTGTTACTAACAAAAGATAAAGAAGATACTAACAAATTATAAAGAAACCACAGGAATTATCTGCAACAATGAATGAGAATTTCCCCAAAATTAAAATAAGGCAACAGGCCATAGATCCAGGAAACATAAAGAATACCAAGCATGTAAAATGTACACAGCAAAAAACTACACTGAGGTATATTATTTTCACACTGCACAAAATCAAAGCTTTAAGATAAAAAATCATGCATAAGAAGGCTGATGTATCTTTTGTTCTGATCTTTTACTGTAATAACAGTATCTGTACTGACTGATGTCTTGAAAGGGGAAAGAGTAGCAACAGGAATGATGACAACAGAAACACTATGGAATAGGTAATTCAAACCTATCTTCAGTCACCAATTAGTGATACACATAAAGAAAAGGGAAAAGTCAAGAAAACAAGATGCTTCAAAGCTGTTAATGAGGTTTTTGATGATACTGGAAAGATTTATGACAGAGAAAGAAAACTCTAATACTGAAAGGATCCTTGAAATCATAGTGCTCTGATAACTGATATCACAACCCTTTTTAAGGCAATTTTAATCTTTCATGATTACATCTCAACTGATGGCTGACAAGTATTAAGTGAAGTCCAGGTTGGCCTTGCTTTCCCGGTGATTCAGATGGTAAAGAACCCACCTGCCCAAAAGAGACATAGATGTAAAGAACTGACTTTTGGACTCAGTGGGAGAAGGTGAGGGTGGGATGATTTGAGAGAATAGCATTCAAACATGTATATTACCATATGTGAAATAGATGACCAGTGCAAGTTTGATACATGACGCAGGGCACTCAAAGCTGGTGTTCTGGGACAACCCAGAGAGATGGGGTGGAGAGGGAGGTGGGAGAGGGGGTTCAGGATGGGGTGATCCATGTGCACCCATGGCAAATTCATGTTGATGTATGACAGAAACCACCACAATACTGTGAAGTAATTAGCCTCCAATTAAATTAATTAATTTTAAAAAAAAGAACCCACCTGCCATGCAGGAGATGCAGGTTCAGTCCCTAAGTTAGGAAGATCCCCTAAAGGAGGACAGGGCATCCCTCTCCAGTATTCTTGCCTGGAGAATTCCATGGACAGAGGAGTCTGGTGGGCTACAGTTCATGGTGTCATGAAGAGTTGGACATTACTAAGTGACTAATACTTTTACATTTCCTTTTTCTCAAGTATATAGTAAGACAAATCAAATTTTTAATCTTTTTTCTTCAGGGAGGGGTGTCACAGGAGTAGACAGTAAATTTAAGTCTACCTTCATGTTAGTTATAGAGTTCATAAAAAAGAAGGTAATAGGCACTTCTTGTTTTATTCAAAAAGAATATCCCTTTTATACTTCATACATTTTGTAAGCAAAACTTTTTAGTATGTGTGTATATCCCTTTAATAACTACAACATGTTTGGATTAGAAATTCCTTATATCTATTCTCCTACAAGTTTGTGAATTTGTGGGAAAATTACACAGAAACTTTTTGTATAGTCAGTTCCTACACAATGCATTTGGTAAACATGAATTTCTACAACTGTTTGAGTATTTACAACTGACAATTTCCTACAGAAAAGTATGAAAACTTAGCATTTGTTTTACCACAAAGTGGTGTGACACAGTAGTCTCTGCTTCCAGGAATTATTATGGGAGCTCTGGGGTTCACAGCCTGGTAGAACTGTCACCCTTATCCTGACATAAATTTATTTAAAAGTTGATTATCTAGTATTTTCCAGATTATATCCGATTACGTGGGGTTAGCCCAAAAAGTTCCTCTGGTTAAGTAAAAATAAAAAATCCATTTCTCATGTTCACAAAGAACTTTATAGAACAATGCATTCATTGTTTCATTCCACTATCTTCCATCTTTCAGGCAACTTCATAATTCCATCTTCCCAAAACTTTTTATCTTCTTGATCAAGGGACTGTTTCAGGAGCCTTTTACATACTGAAGAGAATTCAAATTTTCTTCATTAAAAGAAATTTTTAAAAACTGAAATAAGTGGAAATCTGAAGGTCTGATGGACATGGTGGATGAATCAGAACTTCCCAGGCAAGCTGTATTTCTGTCTGGTCATTCAACAAGCATGCAGTCTTCCTGCTATCCTGATGGAAGATCAGGCATTCTGTTGACTAATTCTGCATGCTTTTCATCAAGTGCTGCATTCAGGTGATCTGACTGGGAACACCACTTGTTAGAATTAATCATTTGATCTTCCAGAAGAGGTTCATAATAAAGGACTCCCTTCTAATTTCATCATATACACAACAAAAGCTTGTTTACCTGAAGACCAGCCTCTGGTGTGGCTGATCATGGTTCATGTTTTTTGTGACATTTCAGTACAAAATTGCAGGTGGAGATATAGTCAAGAGGATTTTTTCACTTAACTCATATGGGACCCAAACATCAAAGCAATTCGTATAAGCAAGCCTGTGCCAATGATTTTCAACAGTTGATTCTGATACATTGAGTATGTTGGCTAACTCCTGTGGGGTATAATGCTGATTGTTCTCAACTAATGTGTTGGATTTGACCACTAGCAACTTCAACTACCCAAATGTGGAGAATGCTCCACAAGAAATCTCCAGTAAGAAACATCAAAAACAACTTTTGAAAAGTTTGATTATTAATAGCATCTTCTCTACACATTGCATGAATCTTTTGTGTTTCAGCTGCACTTTCTTCTTTCCTAAAATTATAAAGCAGAATATGCCGAAAGTGTTGCTTTTTTCCTTACAACTTCAGTGAAGTGGCTTTTGTGTAGTTTTTTTCAATGCACACTGATATGACAGCTGTCCAGTACAATCCAATAAAATGGTTTCAAATGAACTTAAAGACAGTAAGTACTGATAGATCTCATCCTACGGAAAACACCAAACAAACCTTTGTTCAACCAAATACAGTCAATGATTCACAGACTATGAATACATAATCAATGATCAATTTTATCAGTGAATAAAGTGATTTTAACAAAATTCCTAGCAGTGAAACTTTGAAATGCATGTATTCAGATTTATGGAAAAATTTTTCAGTTTGCATTATCAATAATACTTCAGTTTTTCTGTTTATATTCTATACTAAGCATAGGTTTACAAAGCAGAAGATGTGAGAGTTGCACCATAAAGAAGGCTGACTGCCAAAGAATTGATGCGTTTGAACTGTGGTGCTGGAAAAGACTCTTGAGAGCCCCTTGGGCAGCAAGGAGATCCAACCAGTCCATCCTAAAGGAAATCAACTGTGAATATTTATTGAAAGGACTGATGCTAAAGCTGAAGCTCCAATACTCTGGCCACATGATGCAAAGAGCTAACTCACTGGAAAAGACCCTGATGCTAGGAAAGACTGAGAAAAGGAGGAAAAGGGGACGACAGAGAATGAGATGGTTAAATGACATCAGTGACTCAGCGGCCAAGAGTTTGAGAAAACTCAGGAAGATAGTTCAGAACAGGGAATTCTGGTGTGCTGCAGTTCACGGGGTTGCAAAGAGTCAGATTCAACTTGGGAACTGAACAACAACAACATAACAGAAATCTAAAATTTAATTTCCCATATTTATTTTATTTTCTTAAACATTTTTTTCATAGCTGCTTAACAAGATTTAAATTTAATGCACATTGATCAGAAAAATAATAAATATATCTTCTTTTAAAACAATATGAAGAACTCTGAAAACCCAGCCATGGCAAAAACATCTGATTAAAAATGGACCACACAGTTTAACACTTCACCAAATAAAATGTACTGATGACAAATAATCATACGAAAAGATGGATCACATAACATGTCATCAGGCAAAGACAAATTAAAGCTATACGCTTATTTAGAAAAGTCAAAATCAAAAACACTGACAATACCAAATACTAATGAGAACACAGGATTGTCACTCATTCCTAGAGAATGTACTGTGATAAAACCAAAGAAAACAATTCACTAGTTTCCTACATAACTTACACATACTCTTATCATATGATCCAACAACCATACCTTTTACACAAAGGGATTAAAAAGTTTATGTTGCCTTAAAAACCAGCCTAAGTTCTGATTTTAAATTTTAGATATCTCCCTTCACAAGAGAAATGCTAACAATCCTTCTTTCCCCAAGTCAACAGTGTGTTGTGAAGCTTTATTACAATCAAGTGCAAATGACAGCTCAGGCTAATGTGCTCTACAAGCTCACATTCATGGCATATGGAAGAACAAACAGAAGAGAAAAACACTGCCCTCCAATAGCTCTTAGCTACATCACACTCAGAGGGAGACCACGTCAGAAGAGATGAGGTACCTAACACCTGCTACTAAATCAGAGATCACTCCAAGAGAAGAAGGTCACCATCCCATACTCCCGCCCTGGAAAACTGATGTGGAAGCTCTCAGTTATAGTCCCTAAGTAACTGATTTTATATGGAAAAGACATCAGAGAAGTTAAAGACCAATACTATTGTTGAAAACAATGGAGACTATAATAATTAGGTAATTAAGAGGATGGAGGCTGGTGGTTCTCAGAAAGCAAATATCTAACCTATAAACTGACCATAAATTAAGAGAACCAGGAAAAGATACACACATGAAAGAATGCCCAAAAGTGTAAACAATCCTGAAAGATCACCAAAAAAAAACCCAAAAACAAAACTGCATGTGCGAAGAGAACCGTGTGGGCATAAAATAGGAACTAACCTAATCAGACAAGAACAATTTAAAACAAGGTCACAGTTATAAAACAAAACGTGCAACCATAAGCCCATGAACAGTCAATGTTAACATCTGAATGCCAAGAAATACAGGCAGACATGCAATTAATGTAATAAAAACATTAGTGAAACAAACAAGGGAACACTGTAAAAACCAGAAGACTTCATTAGCAAAGAATGTATCCTCTGAGAAACAATGAGATTACACACAACAAGAAATATAACAGTAATGAAACATTCCATTAGTAAATAAAAACAAGCAAACAACAAGCTGTATGGGGAGGGTGATATGGTCTGGGAGAGTTACAGGAAGGCAATACCGATCATGGTTGGTATAAAATACATCTAACATGTACAGATTTCCATGGGAAAGTGTCTCCCAAAAAATGGAAGACAAAGTGAAAATCCAAAACCAAAAAATGGAAACTATCATGGAGAGAGACTGGAGTGACAAACAATGGATTTCAAAACAGTTAATCAAAGTAAGAAGGAAATCATCATTTCAAAGGGAAAAAAATTAAGAACACAATGTCTGATCATTAATTTTATGAGGGAAGAATTCTGAAAATAGAAGGAAATTTTAGTATCAAGAAACATGATAAGGGAGAAACACACTACAACAGCAGATCTGAACTGACAAAAGTAAAAAAGGCATATGAAATGATGTCATCAAAATGACAAAGAAAAGAAAAATAAGTAAAGCATAAAAGAAATGTGGTATACTATTAAGTACACAAGTATGTGTGCCCCCCATCTCATCATACCCAGTGGCTGTTTATATCAAGACTTTCTGGAGATCCAGCTCCCGTGTCTGCTGAGAGAACAGGTTCACATACCAGACTGGCACTCAGAGGGACGGACCCCCACCTTTGCGTAGGCAGCTCTGGGAGCCCAGATCTACACTCTCTCCCTAGGAGATGCCCCTCCTGAAATGTTCTCCAGGTCTGCCCATGAGGGCTGGTCAAGCCACTTCCCCACCAGGAACTAGATTCATGAACCGGCACATGTATGGCCTCAAAGATGTATGCAGAGCTGGCATGCCTGGATGTCCGTCTGGTTCTGTAGTCAAGAGTGTCCTGAGCAGGAGCCTGTTTTGTCGATAGGTTTGTGGGTTCAGAGGCTTTGCAGGTGGTGCAAGTGGCAAATAATCTGCCTGCCAGTGCAGGAGAAGTAAGAGACGTGAGCTCAACCCCTGTGTTGGAAAGATCCTCTGGAGAAGGAAATGTCAATCCACTCTGGTATTCTTGCCTGGAGAATACCATGGACAGAAGAACTGGGTGGGATACATTCCATGGGGTCGCAAATAGTCAGACATGACTAAAGTGACTTAGCAGGAGCAGAATGCATATACATACAATATAAGAAAAGAACAGACAAAGCCATATAACCCTGAGAAATAATACTGCAGTGTATTTAGTGTATTCTCTTTACTTCATATAGCCCAGATTTAGAGCTGAAGAAGGCAGCAACATGCGAAGGCCAACAGGCAGGGAGGAACAGACACACAGACACGCACCCCCACTCGTGAAGTAGCTCAGTCGTGTTCAAACCTTTGTGGACTTAAACAGTCCATAGGCTGTTAGACCTCCAGTCACCTCTGTCCATGGGACTTCCCAGGGAATAATGCAGCAGGTTGCCATTTCCTTCTCTAGGGGATCTTCCCAAAGCAGGGACTGAATTTGGGTCTCCTGCACTGCAGGTGGATTCTTTACCACTTGCACCACTTGATAAGCACTCCCAAAGGGCGTTCTCCCCCAAATAAAGGACTAAGATAAAAAGGAAAAAAGCAAGACAGATAGTATTTACATAAAAACTGCAGAACTGCAGTGAAAACTCCAAAGAAAAAGTGTTACCTTAAATAACCTTTACCAGAAGCAGTAAGGCAAAGTACAGACTTCCTCAAACAAGAAGGATGAATCCCAAGTTGGAATCAAGACTGCAGGGAAAAATATAAGTAACATCACCTATGCAGACAATACTAGTCTAATAGCAGAAAGCAAAGAAAAGCAAAACAGCCTCCTAATGAGGTTGAAAGAATAAATGTGAAAAAGCTGTCTTGAAACGCAACATTAAAAAAACTAAGATCACAGTTCCATCACTTCATGACAAGTACAAGGGGGAAAAGTATAAGCAAGACAGATTATATTTTCTTGGGCTCCAAAATCCCAGAATATAGTGAGAGCAGCCAAGAAACTAAAAGATGCTTGCTCCTTGGAGTAATAGCTATGACAAATCTAAACAGCATATTAAACAGCACAGACATCACCCTGCCAACAGAGGTCCATCTAGTCAAAGCAAATTTTTCCAGTAGTCATGTACAGATGTGACAACTGGACCACAAAGAAGACTGAGCACTGAAAAATTGACGTGTTTGAACTGTGGTGCTGGAGAAGACTATGTAGAGTCCCTTGCAGAGCAAAGAGACCAAACTAGTCCATCTTAAAGGAAATCAACCTTGAATATTCACTGGAAGGACTGATGTTCAAACTGAAGCACCAATATACTTTGGCCACCTGATGTGAAGAACTGACTTGTTAGGAAAAATTCTGACGCTGGGAAAGACTGAGGGCAGGAGGAGGGGGCAGCAGAGGATGAGATGATTAGATAGGATCACCTATCTAACCATTAATGGTCATGAATTTGAACAAACTCCAGGAGATACTGAAGGACAGGGAAGCCTGGTGTGCTGCAGTCCATGGGGTCACGAAGAGTCGGCAGACACTACTTAGAAACAGCACAACAACAAAATGTAAACTCTAAAACTGATATACACAATTACCAAAGTAAAGAACTCAGCTGATCTCTTCAAAGGTACAATACAAGTATAATTAATAATCACTCAACTAACGCATAGAACATGAGAAATTATCAAATCACAACAGGAGGGGAAAAAAAACATATAAAGGTAAAAATCCCTTAAGGACTTACAGTAAGTAACAAGAATATAAAATTTGTGTTCTACATCCTGAAAGGAATGGAGACAGAGCTGAAACAAACAAACAAATGTTTGAAACTTCTATAAATTTGTCAACAGACATATCTACAAATGAAAGGGAGTAAACCAAGTAAGATACACACAAAAAAATTAAAAAGAAACATTACTTTTAAGTCTCATCATAAAACACACACAAAACGATGATCTTCAAACATGCCAGAGAAAAAGTACATCTACTAAATTGGAAAAACAATTCAAGGGGCTTCCCTGGTGGTGCACTGGTTAAGATTCCTCATTTCCACAGCAAAGGAAGGAGGTTCCATACCTGGTCGAGGAACTAAGATACTGTGTACTACACAGCACAACCAAAAAAAAAATTTCAAACAGGAAATGATTTCCCATGAAAAAAGAAAACAAAAGATTTCCCATTTGAAATTATAGACAGAACAGGCATAAAACACTTTACATGTTGAAAGAAAAGAACTGCTAACCTAGAATGCTAAAGAGGATAATCAACTAACTTAGAAGGCTATAAGGATGACCAACAAGGACATGCTGTACACCAAGACTGAACTCTGTTCAATGCCACGTGGCAGCCTGGATGGGAAGGGAGTTTGGGGGAGAATGGATACATGTCTATGTATGGCTGTGTCCCTGCCCACCTGAAACTTATTACAACATTGTTAACTGGCTATACTCCAATACAAACCATATAGTATAAAAGAAAACAATGTACAAAAGACTTAGAAAGATATTTCCGTAAATACAAAGAAAAGGACCACATCCATGAGAAGATGTTTACATTCAGTCACCAAAGAAATCCAAAATTAAAACCATGAGACACCACTTCACATCTAGTATGATGGATATGGAAGCAGGCTGAAGAGTGTGTGTTGGTGAAGACATGCAAAAACTTTAATCTTCACCTACTGTTGGTGAGACAATTCAATGTTGCAACCACTGTAAAAATCAATTTGGTGGCATCACAAAGAAATAAAACACAATCACTAGATGACCCAGCAATTCTACTCTAAGGTATACATCAAACAGGATTAAAATCAGGGATTCAAAGAGACATCTGTATACCAGTGTTCACAATATACTCATAGTAACAAAAAGCAGAAACAAATCAATCATTCAACCACCTGAATAGCTAAACCAAAACTGATACATGCCTACCATGTATTATTAATTCAGAAGGAATAAAGTACCAGTTCATTGGGCAACATGAATGATCCTTGAAAACATACAGCTGAGTGAAACAAGGCAATCATGAAAAGTCGCTTACAGATTTGTTTCTCAAGTTGGCCAAGTCATGTCCAACTCTTAGCAACGCCATGGGCTATGGCACATCAAGCTCCTTAGTCCTCCACGATCACTCAGAGCTTGCTCAAACTATTTTCCACTGAGTCAGTGATGCTATCCAACCATCTCATCCTCTGTGGCCTGCTTTTCCTTTGACCTTTAATCTTTCCCAGCAACAAGGTTGTTTCCAATGTGTTGGCTCTTTGTATCAGGTGACCAAAGTATTGAAGTTTCAGCTTCAGCATCAGTGCTTCCAGTGATTAGAGTTGATTTCCTGATGTAGAATGACTGGTATAATCTCCTTGCAGTCCATGGGACTCTCAGGACTCTTCTCCAGTACCACAACTCAAACAAATCAATTCTTCCATGCTCAGCCTTCTTTACAGTCCAATTCTCATATCTATACATGACCCTGGAAAAACCACAGCTTTGACTATATCAGTCTTTTTTAGTAAGGTGATGCTTCTGCTTTAATTTGCTATCTAGGTTTGTCATAGCTTTTCTTCCAAGACACAAGAATAATTTCACAGCTGTAAACAACACCCACAATGATTTTGGAATCCAAGAAAGTAAAATCTGTCACAACTTCCACTTCTTCCTCTTCTATTTGCTATGAAGTGATGGGACCAGATGCCATGATCTTTGCTTTTTGAATGCTGTTTTTAGCCAGCTTTTTCACTCTCTTCAACCTTCATCAAGAGGCTCTTTAGTTCCTCTTCACTTCTGCCATTGGAGTGGTATTGTCCACATACTTGAATTTGTATTGTCCACATACTTGATATTTCTCCTGGCAATCTTGATCCCACTTGTGACTCATCCAGCCAAATATTTCATATGTACTCTGCATCAGTTCTGTTCAGTTTAGCTGTTCAGTCGTGTCCGACTCTTTGCAACCCCCTGGACACGCCAAACCTCCCTGTCCATCACCACCTCTTGAAGTCGGCTCAAACTCATGTCCATTGAGTCAGTGATGCCATCCAGCCATATCATCATCTGTCATGCCCTTCTCCTCCTGCACAAATCCTGCCCAGCATCAGGGTCTTTTCTAATGATACACCTCTTTATATCAGGTAGTCAAAGTACTAGAGCTTCAACTTCAGCATCAGTCCTTCTGATAAATATTCAGGACTGATTTCCTTTAGGACTGACTGGTTTGAGCTCTGTGCAGTCCAAGGGACTCTCAAGAGTCTTCTCCAACACCACGTTTAAAACCATCAATTCTTCTACTGTGCATAGCAGTTGAGAGTGACAATATATAGAGCTAACATATTTATTTTTCAATATTCCAACCAGTCTTTTGTTACACATCCAGTTCTGTTGCTTCTTGTCTTCCATACAAGTTTCTCAGCAGACAAGTAAGGTAATCTGGTATTCCATCTAAGAATTTCCCAGAGTTTCTTCTGGTTCACACAGTTAAAGGATTCAGCATAGTCAGTGAAGCAAAAGTAGATATTTCTCTGGATCTCTGTTGACTTCTGTTTGATCCAAGGACAGCTGCAATTTGATCTTTGGTTTCTCTACCTTTTCTAAACCCAGCATGTGTATTTGGATGTTTTGGTTCACATACTGCTGGACTTAGCTTGAAGGATTTTGAGCATTACCTGGCTAGCATGTGAAATGAGGACAACTGTACTGTAATTTGTTGGAGAAGGGCATGGCAACCCACTCCAGTATTCCTGCCTGGAAATCCCATGGACAGAGGACCCTGGTGGGCTACAGCCAACAGGGTTGCAAAGACTTCAACATGACTGAAGTGACTCTCAGCATGCACAGATGTAGTATACTTTGAATATTCTTTGGCACTGCCCTTCTTTGGAACCAGAATGAAAACTGACCTATTAGTGAAGTAGAGGTTTAATTTTGGGGCTTTGCAGGTGGCAACATCAGTAAAGAACCCTGCTGCTAATGCAGGAAACATAAGAGATGTGGATTTGATCCCTGGGTTAGGAAGTACCCCTGGAAGAAGACATAGCAACCAACTCCAGTACTCTTACGTGGAAAATCCCAAAGAGAAGCCTGGAAGCTACAGTACATAGGGTTGCAAGGAGGTGGACACAACTGAAGCAACTTACGCTGCACATGGGTTTAATTAATGAAACGCAGAATATGGTACCCCAAAATATGTCTATTTGACATAAGGATTATTTTTACATGATTATATATTTTTTAGAAACAGCACATGAGCAAAAAAAAAAAAAAAAAGCTGTGAAAATACTAGAAGCTGAAAGTTAACACACAGAATCTACTTCTAGTAGACACATAGAACCTACTTTCATCTATTAACTGATCTGAGGTTGCAAATGCACACTCCAACTACCACTCTGATACTGCATGGATGGAGAGAGGGGAGAGGGGAAAATGCAGGCAATTTTTAGGGAAGAAATTATAAAGCCTCCTAGAGAAAAAAAGACAGTAAACAGATGTTCACAAGCAATCAAAACTTTAAAACGTACAGAAATTATACTCTATATGTCAAATTCCATTTGTGCCAGTTTTATGCAATCTCACAACAAAGATTCAAGGAAGATGATGGTCCAAGTGGCCTGAAAAGATGAATCCTTGAGGATTCCTAACTTGACTCTCACAGCTCAGTTCGACAAGTATGAGACCCTGAAGCTGGAGCTTATTCTTGTTTAGTCACTAAGTCGTGTTCAACTCTGTTAACTTGTGGAGTCTGGCCTGCCAGGCTTCTCACTCCATTGGAATTTCCAGGGAAGAATACTGAAGTGGGCTGTCACTTCTCCTCCACGGAATCTTCCTGACCCAGGGTTGAAACTTGCATTTCTTATGTCTCCTACTCTGGTAGGTGGATTTGTTACACTAGCATCACTCACGACTTAGTCTACATCTGAGAGTTATTCGGTTTGCTCAGTTCCTTTGATGTACACATGAGAAACACGTGTTTAAAAACTACTGTTTATTCTTCTACTCTTATTCTGTCTCTTACTGAGAGGTGAGAAGTAGGAACTCACACATATAGAAGGGAAAATATTTTTCCTCCCTACATTTGACAAAAAACAAACCACACAATTAAAATTTATGGCTAAATCACTTATTAAACACATTAATTTTATGCTACAAAACTTTCTAGAACTAGCACCAAAAATGATGTCCTTTTCATTACATGGGACTGGAATACATAAGTAGGAGACAAAAGATACCTGGAGTAACAGGCAAGTTTGGCCATGGGGGTACAAAATGAAGCAGGGAAGAGGCCAATAGAGTTTGGCCGAAAGAACGCACTGGTCATGGCAAACACCCTCTACCACACAAGAAATGACTCTACACATGGACATTACCAGATGGTCAATACCGAAAGCAGATTGATTATATTCTTTACAGCTGAAGATGGAGAAGCTCTATACAGTCAGCACAAACAAGATCAGAAGCAGACTGTGGTTCAGATCGTGGATGTCTTATTGCCAAATTCAGACTTAAATTGAAAAAAAAGTAGGGAAAACCACCGGATCATTCAGGTATGACCTTAATCAAACCCCTTACGATTATATAGTGGAAGTGAGAAACAGATTTCTGGGATTAGACATGATAGACTACCTGAAGAACTATGATGGAGGTCCCTGACATTGTACAGGTGGCAGTGATCAAGACCATCCCCAGGAAAAAGAAATGCAAAAGGCTAAATGGTTGTCTGAGGAGGCCTTACAAACAGCTGAGAAAAGGAGAGAAGCTAAAGGCAAAGGAGAGAAAGAAAGATATATACCCATCTGAGAGCAGAGTTCCAAACAATAGCAAGGAGAGACAAGAAAGCCTTATTCAGTGATCAAGGCAAAGAAATAGAGGCAAATAACAGAATGGGAGAGACAAGAGATCTCTTCAAGAAAATCAGAGAAACTAAGGGAACATTCCACGCAAAGATGGGCGCAAGGAAGGACAGAGACAGTATGGACCCAAGAGAAGCAGAAGATATTAAGAACAGGTGGCAAGAATACACAGAAGAGCTATACCAAAAAGATCTTCATATTCAGGTAACCACGATGGTGTGATCGTTCACCTAGACCCAGACATCCTGCAATGTGAAGTCAAGTGGGCCTTAGGAAGCATCACTGTGAAAAAAGCTAGTGGAGGTGATGGAACTCCACTTGAGCTATTTCAAACCTGGAAAGAGGATGCTGTGAAAGTGCTGCACTCAATATGCCAGAAAATTTGGAAAACTTAGTAGTGGCCACAGGACGAGAAAAGGTCAGTTTTCATTCCAATCCCAAAGAAAGGCAATGCCAAAGAATGTTCAAACCACCACGCAATTGCACTCATCTCACATGCTAGCAAAGAAATGCTCGAAATTCTCCAAGCCAGGCTTCAACAGCTCTCAACAGAACTCCAAGCCAGTTCTTCAGCTGAGAAATTCCAGCTTTTCAAGCAGGATTTAGAAAAGGCAGAGGAACCAGGGATCAAATTGCCAACCTCTGATGAATCATCAAAAAAGTAAGAGAGTCCCAGGAAAACATCTATTTCTGCTTTATTGACTGTGCCAAGGCCTTTGACTGTGTGGATCGCAACAAACTGTGGAAAATTCTTCAAGAGATGGGAATACCAGACCACCTGACCTGCCTCCTGAGAAATCTGTATGCCGATCAAGAAGCAACAGTTAGAAGCGGACATGGAACAGAAGACTGGTTCAAAATTGGGAAAGGAGCATGTTAAGGATGTATATTGACATGCTGCTTATTTAACTTTTATGCAGAGTACATCATGTGAAATTCCCACCTGGATGAAGCACAAGCTGGAATCAAGATTGCTGGGAGAAATGTCAATAACCTTAAATAGGCAGATGACACCACCCTTATGGCAGAAAGTGAAGAAGAGCTAAAGAGCCTCTTGATGAAAGTGAAAGAGGAGAGTAAAAAAGCTGACTTAAACTCAACATTCAAAAAAATATGATCATGGCATCCAGTACCATCACTTCATGGCAAAGAGATGTGGAAAAAATGGAGACAGTCATAGGCTTTATTGTCTTGGGTTTCAAAATCACTGCAGGTGGTGACTGCAGGAATGATATTAAAAGGCACTTGCTTCTTAGCAGAAAAGCTTTAAAAAACAGACAGCATATTAAAAAGCAGAGACATTACATTGCCAACAAAGGTCTGTCTAACCAAAGCTATGGTTTTTCTAGTAGTCATGTACGGATCTGAGAGCTGGACTTTATTATAAAGAAAGCTGAGCACCAAAGAATTGATACTTTTGAACTATGGTGTTGGCAAGGACTCTTGAGAGTTCCCTGGACTGCAAGGAGATCCAACCAGTCCATCCTAAAGGAGATCAGTCCTGGGTGTTCATTGGAAGGACTGACGCTAAAGGTGAAACTCCAATCCTCTGGCCACCTGATGGGAAGAACTGACTCACTGGAAAACACCCTGAGGCTGGGAAAGATTGAGGGGAGGAGGAGGAGGAGACTGCAGAGGATGAGATGGTTGGATGGCATCACTGACTTGATGGACATGAGTTTGAGCAGGCTCCATAAGATGGTGATGGACAGGGAAGCCTGGCATGCCGAAGTCCATGGGGTTGCACAAAGTCGGACATGACTGAGCAATTGAACTGAACCAAAAGCACTGATGTATCATACCACTAACAACTTACTTTAGCCATTGTTATTTCCACTAAACACATTTGCAGACAATCATAAAATGTCTATCTACTCTATATATCAAGCTGTTTACGACTATAAAAAGGTTAACATATTCTTGCTTGAGACAGTTCTTATTTGGTATAGGCATTTGCTGTTGTTGCTTTTAGGAAGGGCAAAGCTTTTTTCAAAGTGCTTTTAACTTACTAAACAAATGTCTTGAATAACAAAGAAGTATGCACACAACTTAGAAGATGGCACTCATCTTAAATATAAAAGATACTCTCAGGTTATTTATATTCACCTATTTCTGAGAAGAAAAATATTACAAATCAGTGAAAATCATGTTTTAGTTAAGGTGCTGTGAGCTAAAAATGCTACCTACCAAAGCAGTAAACAAAGGATGGTGCCATCATCAAGTCATCACATTACAGCTGCCTTGATGCTGAGCCCTAAGAGAACTTTGGATAAGGCAGGATTTAACCAGTCAACAGATGGTAATTAAGTAGTCAACTACCCTGGCCACTCCTCTCCCGAGGGCACCCTGAAGGGGCTAATGATGACAAGCACTGTAACTAGCCCCAGATAGTGGAAGGGCATACGAAAAGTGCATATGAATTCAATGAGCCCAGACTTCGCATCTTTCCAAACAGAAAAATACTGAATTCGTTGAGATTTTTTTATTTCTTTAACAGTAATCATTTTGGTCAAAAACCACATAAAAAGATGATCATCACTAATGAGCATTTCACAGAAATGAAATCAAAACTACAGGGAGATATCACCTCACACCAGTCAGAGTGGCCATCATCCAAAGTTTACAAACAATAAATGATGGAGAGACTGTAGAGAAAAGGGAACCCTCTACACTGTTGGTGGGAATGTAAGATGGTGCAACCATTATAAAACACAGTATGGTGTTTCCCTAGAAAACCACTTATCTTATGATCCAGCAATACCAATCCTAGGCATAATATATTGAAAAGACAAAAACTACAGGCCAAAAAGACACATGTATCCCAATGTTCAATGCAACACTATTTACAATATCCAGAATGTGAAAGCACCCTAACTGTCCACTGACAGATAAACAGATAAAGATGTGGTGTGTACATACATATATATATGGAACAGAATATTATCAAGCCATAAAAAAAGAATGAAATACCATTTGTAGCAATAAGCATGGACCAACAGACCATGATACTGAACAAAATAAATCAGAAAGAGAAACTAGTATCATACCATTAATCTTCTGATACTCTGAATACCTGGTCTCTGCTGTAAAAATTTCTATATAACCTGGCCCTACCTTATATATATATGGAACAATCCCTTAAGAGTTATCTGAGGTGCTGTGTCCTGGGCCTAAATCCTCAGTTTTGTCCACCAAATAAAATACAACTCTACACTTTCAGGTTGTACATTTTTTTCAGTCGCAGTCAGAACTTAACAGATTATCATTCCTGCACTGCAGGTAGATTTTTTACCAGCTGAGACAAAAGTGAAGCCCAAGAAAACTGGAGTGGGTTTTACCCCTTATCCAGGGATAAGGGATCTATTGTTACCATACAATGTCTTGGACAATGTAAGATTTTCAAACATTTTCTAACTTAAGTAAAAAAATTTAAAAATCAAGAGCAAAAATGAGAAATGTTATTTTTACTTGTAAAAAATATATATATTTTGTGTAAGGTCTTTTTATAATCGACAGCTCCGAAAATACTTGGAAAGCCCTGAGTGAAGTGTTTTTTTCCTTAAGTGCTCCCTTTGGTTCACTTAATGCTAACGAGAGGACTTATAAGGAAACCCTAGGAATTCTCAGGATGAGGCTGGGTAGGGAAGAGAAAGGATGCAGAATAAGTGTTACAATAAATTCCTGAAAGTGAGATTTGATTATTTCAACCCAATTCCTTAGGGACAGAAGTTCCTGAGCTTAGAAAACTTTCAGATACCATCTCTGTACTTCTTCATTTTCCTTTTCGTTTGCATCCTTTACAACATTCCTTATAATAAATTAATGTTTCCCTGAGCTTTGTGAGTCATTCTAAAAGTTAATCAAACTCAAGAAGTGGGTCTGGGAAACTGTATAATAGCTGGATCATCAAGAAGATACATGAAAACCTAGATAAAACTCACTTCTGAAGGGGGCAGTCTTGGGGGACTAAATCTTTTTCCTTATGGGATCTATGTTATCTTTAAGTAAATAGTGTCAAAATTTGAGTTAAAATTTATAGGACAATACTGAGAACTGGAAAATTATTTGATGGTGTTGGAAAACACTTCAGGGTAACTCTTTCATAAAGCTTCCCATCTGCATGAATAGATGAAAATATCAAACAGCATCTTTTTCTAATGTGATGAGGTTTAATCTTCACATTTCTATCTACTGTTTTTCTCAATGCTTGTTTTGTTTATGAACTTGCATGTGTGCAAGCTAAGTCACTTTAGTCTTGTCTGACTCCTTGCAACCCTATGGACTATAGCCTGCCAAGCTCCTCTGTCCACAGGACTGTCCAGGCAGAAATATAGGAGTGGATTGCCATTTCCTTCTCCAGGGGGTCAAAGTTTGATTACCTACCCAGGGATCAAACGTGCATCTCTCTCTCACATCTAGGAGATGTGCATTGGCAAGCAGGTTGTTTACCAGTAGCACCACCTGGGAAGCCCCTTTATGAGCTCAGAAGAAACTAAAATACAGTTCTAAGTATGTTGAGAAAATATAAAAACAATTTCATTTTTCTATGTTGCAAATGAAGCAGAAATTGTAAAAACAAAAAAGATTACCTTTTGGATAATCTTCCAATAAGAGGTTGAAGTGACCTAACTGACAAAAGAATTCAGACTCCACTTTTCCTTCAGCTTTTAAGATTAGAGATTCGTAGCAGCAAACAGCCTAGAAAAAAATAATAATAATAAATAAGTATCAAGAAAAAAACAAAATCCTAATTGCATGCTTTCTGAGAGAACAGCTATATACTATGGGAGAGTACTCAAGAAATCAGTCAGTGTTATTTCCATGAAGACTCTGAATCCAAATTTTCCAGAAATTAGAAGAAAGTGGGACTTCCTTGATGGCCCCAGTGGTTAAAAATCTACCTGCCAATTCTCTGAGATAGGATTCAACCCCTAGTAGGGAAACTAAGATTCCACATGCTGTGAAGCAACTAATACCATGCCCTGCAACTACGGAGTCTGTGTGCCACAACTAGAAAAGCATGTGCTTCTTAACAAAAGCTCCTGCATGCCACAACTAAGACCCAGTGCAACCAAATAAATAAATAATAAATATTGTAGAAAAAGAAATTAGAAGAAATATAGCTTTCTAATTACTTAGTAGAGCTATCACTTATGATTCAAGTTTTGTTTATGATTCAAAGCTTTCTCATATGATGAAAAAGTGGAGAATAAGACCTATCAAATAAGATGATTTAGAAGTTCCTTTAATGACTGTTAGTTTCCAATCTAAATAATAACTTCAATCCTTGTTCACATAACTGAACTACACTCATATAAACACAAGGAGAAAGAACTTTACTGAAATTTCAGGAGCCATTAACCACAATTAAAATGTGGCAAGTCCAAATTGAGATGTGCTATAACTGTAAACTATACAACAGATTACAAAGATTGCATACAACAGACTGATACATTTACACACAATTTTATGTTGACCATTAAGTCAGATATATTATTCAACTTCATGTTCCTCTTTACTAGTTAATACAATTATCAAATTTAAAAATCACACGAGGAATTAAAAGTCTGTGCTTTACCACATTTCTATTGGATAAAGCTGCTCAACAATAGCTACTATCTCAGCTACTTTTGCAAAGAAATGTTACATTTTAGAGCACCATACACAACTTACTTTAGTTTTTCAGGCAAATACATCATATATTTTCTTACTAATGCTGCTCACATATTTCAAACATACTAACTCAAATATTATCTCACCCCCTACCAAAGATATCTCTCATGCTTTTATCAGAGAAAAAGATAACACTTAAAGAATCTCTTTTTAAAAAAAAAAAAAACTTTCAGAAGTCTGCAGATAGATGACATTAAGATTTTATTAAAACATCAGAAAGAACAGTATTCTGGAGTATCTGCAGAAAGAACAAAGTTCTGCAGAGTTTTAAGGAATGGTGGGAAAATTTATTCATATATCAAGATACTGGGGATGGGGAAGGAGTTCCATAATGATTCAGAGGTTAGGTTTCCACACTTCCACTGCCATTATTCAGGGCCAATCCCTGGTTGGGAATTAAACAGCCCGACCTATGACTATCAAACACACAAAGCACATCTGCTTTAATCATTAACATAAAGAACGTCAAGTTTAAAAACAGAAATAAATAGCTCCCTTCCTACAGTGTTTATGGTAACAAGCTCAAGACAAGATTCCTTTACTATATTTTAATTTACATAAAGTTTAGGCCAAACCATGTATAAACCAGAACGACTACCCTCTATCTTCTTTTTTTCCTTTTTCTTCTTGGCCATACCACTTGGTTTTCAGGACCTCAAATCACTAAAAACAATTAAAAATCTGAATTTTTTTCTTAGGTCCCAGAAGTCACTATAAAGTGAAAATACAAAATTTCAAGTCTCTGTCAACTTAAAAAATTGTCAAAACCTAGAAGATCAGAGTTCCGTTTTATTTTGTGGGACTTTTTAAGACTTCAAGCCCAGGAGACAAAATCTCAAGAAACCCTGAGAAAACTATTCTGAGGAGGCAGGGAGAGGAGTCAGGTTAAAGAGAAGTTTGCAACAAGGGGCAGGGAGTCTGAACATCAAAAGATTATTCTTAACTAAGGAAAACCAGCTGTCTCAACTTAAGGAATTTAGCCCTTTTCTATGTATGGGAAAACACAAGAGTCTGGGCTTACTCAAATCAATCACTGACTAGCATCCTTCACTTGATTATTTATAATAATCATTTAATTATTATATAATCATTGATTAATAATCATTTGATTATTCACATCCTTAGTTTCTTTTTCATGTATGAAGTGATGGCAGCCCATGTCTGGCTGCTGATGAGCACACATTGTTCTTCCTGTGCTTAGAAATTAATATTTGGAGGATAAAATCCCTAATGGTTGTGATATCCATGTGTATTGATGTGGAAGGAAATACTCCTTACCATAGTCCCTCCCTGTGATCAAAAATTGAGCCAATTTGGGGGACATTTCATGACCACTTTTTGTTCCATGGCACTGAGAGGTTCTTCCCAGATCAGACAAATAAGAAGTTCAATTTCTATGTCACTCCAGGTGTTAACTTCTGGATTAGACCCATTGGTAAGTAATCAAAGATTCTCTGGATACTGCATCTTCTAACCTATTAAGATCCAGGAGATTTTTTTTTTTTTTGCTTCTTCCCTTACATGGAATCAACTATATAGTTATTAGTTGTATACAGAACCATATCTCTGATAAGTAACTTTAAGTCACCTGGTCACCAACACATTTGTTGGAGGCAGGGTTACACCTCCAACAACCTTAAGAGACAAGGGACAACAGTCATAAGATAAAGTAGCTCATAACACTGACAAAGTTATAAAGCAGCAGAGAGAAAAAGACTAAAAAAAATTTGAAAAAGAAAGCAAACTAAAACTAGTGTACAAATAAAATAAACTAGTATACAAAGAAAACTAGTTAAACAAATTAAAATTAGTTAACTAGTAGGAATCCAAACCTAGTGAACCATCAAGTCCAAAGGAGAGTTAGCTGGATAAGTCAGATTTTGGCAGGATCAGGCAGAAAAATAGGGAAATGTTTCATCTTCGTTTACAAAGGCATACTCTATCAAGTTACTGTAGGTCACAGCATAACAGAAAAAACCTAACTGAAAAATAGCTTTAACTGTCCGTTTTCAGAAGTCAAAGTTATGTCATTTATCGATTCACTCAGTCCCATGTAACAGATTCCTGTTGACCCACATGAAGTAATCAGGATTTTTCGTTAACAGATCGTCGCTATTACCACATCAGTGCCATTACCTAAAGGCTATCGGAAACACACATTTAAAATTCTTTTTATAGTCTTTTTGAAAATCATTTTCTAAAGGCAGTGTAAAATTATGATAATCTATAAAGGACAAAATTTAAATTATAGGCTAAAGATTTCAGGACAATGCAATTAGGAAACATTATTTCTATAACATAATATTTCAACATTATAACTTGAATTATGATAAGTTTATAACATTATGACTGATATAACTGATAAAGTTTGATTATAAAGTTATGATTGACACCATGGAATATTACTCAGCCATTAAAAAGAATTCATTTGAATCAGTTCTGATGAGATGGATGAAACTAGAGCCCATTATACAGAGTGAAGCAAGCCAGAAAGATTAAGACCATTACAGTACGCTAACGCATATATATGGAATTTACAAAGATGGTAACAATAATCCTATATGCAAAACAGAAAAAGACACACAGATATATAGAACAGACTTCTGGACTCTGTGGGAGAAGGCGAGGGTGGGATGTTTCAAGAGAACAGCATCGAAACATGTATATTATCTAGGGTGAAACAGATCACCAGCCCAGGCCGGATGCATGAGACAAGTGCTCGGACCTGGTGCACTGGGAAGACCCAGAGGGATCGGGTGGAGAGGGAGGTGGGAGGGGGGATCAGGATGGGGAATACATGTAACTCCATGGCTGATTCTTGTCAATGTATGACGAAAACCACTGCAATATTGCAAAGTAATTAGCCTCCAACTAATAAAAAATAAAAAAAGTTAAAAAAAAGTCATGATTGATAACTTTATAACATTATTTCATGATATATCACATATTATGGATTTCATGTGAAATCCTGTGGCATCTATTAATATATTAATGATACTTATCCATACATTACAATCTAAAGTTTACCTCTCTAATCCAGACAATGTTTCCAAATTTAAAATACCAAAAACGTAGCTTACTATATTTAAGATGTCTCACAGATGTTTCTTTGAAACATCCATACCAGATTTCATTTCACTTTCTCAGTTGTGTAAGACTCTTTGTGACCACATGGAATACAGCACGCCAGGCTTCCCTGTCCACCACCAAACCCCACAGTTTGCTCAAACTCGTGTCTATCTAATCGATGATGCCATCCAACCATCTCATTCTCTGCTGTTCCCTTTACTGGCTCCCTTCAATCTTTCTGAGCATCAGGATCTTTTCCAAGAAGTCAATTCTTTGCACCCGGTGGCCAAAGTATCGAGGTTTCAGGTTCAGCATCAGTTCAGTTCAGTTCAGTCACTCAGTCGTGTCCGACCCTTTGTGACCCCATGAATAGCTGCATGCCAGGCCTCCCTGTCCATCACCAACCCCCAGAGTTTACTCAAACTCATGCCCATCAAGTCAGTAATGCATTCCAGCCATCTCATCCTCTGTCGTCCACTTCTCCTCCTGCCCCCAATCCCTCCAAGCATCAGGGTCTTTTCCAATGAATCAACTCTTTGCATGAGGTGGCCAAAGTGTTGGAGTTTCAGCTTCAGTGTCAGTCCTTCCAATGAACACGCAGGACTGATCTCCTTTAGGATGGACTGGTTGGATCTCCTTGCAGTCCAAGGGACTCTCAAGAGCCTCTCCGACACCACAGTTGAAAAGCATCAATTTGTCGGTGCTCAGCTTTCCTCACAGTCCAACTCTCACATCCACACACGACCAGTGGAAAAAGCATAGCCTTGACCAGACGGACCTTTGTTGGCAAAGTAATGTCTCTGCTTTTTAATATGCTGTCTAAGTTGGTCATAAAGTTCCTTCCAGGAATAAGCGTCTTTTAATTTCATGGCTGCAATCACCATCTGCAGAGATTTTGGAGGTTCAGTATTAGTGCTTCAAATAAATATTCAGGACTGACCTCCTTTAGGATGGACTGGTTGGATCTCCTTGCAGTCCAAGAGACTGTCAACAGTCTTCTCCGACACCATAGTTTGAAAATATCAATTCTTCGGTGCTCAGCTTTCTTTATAATAAAGTCCAACACTCACATCCACACATGACTCCTGGAAAAATCATAGCTTTGACTAGATGGACCTTTGTTGGCAAAGTAATGTCTCTGCTTTTTAATATGCTGTCTAGGTTTGTAATAACATGTCTTCCAAGGAGCAAGTGTCTTTCAATTTCAATGCAGCAGTCACCACCCATGGTGATTTTGGAGTCCAAAAGATAAAGCCTGTCACTGTCTCCATTGTTTTCCCATCGGTTTGCCATGAAAGTGATGGGACCAGATACCATGATCTTAGTTTTTTGAATGTTGAGTTTAAGTCAGCTTTTTTACTCTCCTCTTTCACTTTCATCAAGAGGCTCTTTAGCTCTTCTTCACTTTCTGCCATAAGGGTGGTGTCATCTGCCTATTTAAGGTTATTGACATTTCTCCCAGCAATCTTGATTCCAGCTTGTGCTTCATCCAGGTGGGAATTTCACATGATGTACTCTGCATAAAAGTTAAATAAGCAGCATGTCAATATACATCCTTAACATGCTCCTTTCCCAATTTTGAACCAGTCTTCTGTTCCATGTCCGCTTCTAACTGTTGCTTCTTGATCGGCATACAGATTTCTCAGGAGGCAGGTCAGGTGGTCTGGTATTCCCATCTCTTGAAGAATTTTCCACAGTTTGTTGCGATCCACACAGTCAAAGGCCTTGGCACAGTCAATAAAGCAGAAATAGATGTTTTCCTGGGACTCTCTTACTTTTTTGATGATTCATCAGAGGTTGGCAATTTGATCCCTGGTTCCTCTGCCTTTTCTAAATCCTGCTTGAAAAGCTGGAATTTCTCAGCTGAAGAACTGGCTTGGAGTTCTGTTGAGAGCTGTTGAAGCCTGGCTTGGAGAATTTCGAGCATTTCTTTGCTAGCATGTGAGATGAGTGCAATTGCGTGGTGGTTTGAACATTCTTTGGCATTGCCTTTCTTTGGGATTGGAATGAAAACTGACCTTTTCTCGTCCTGTGGCCACTACTAAGTTTTCCAAATTTTCTGGCATATTGAGTGCAGCACTTTCACAGCATCCTCTTTCCAGGTTTGAAATAGCTCAAGTGGAGTTCCATCACCTCCACTAGCTTTTTTCACAGTGATGCTTCCTAAGGCCCACTTGACTTCACATTGCAGGATGTCTGGGTCTAGGTGAACGATCACACCATCGTGGTTACCTGAATATGAAGATCTTTTTGGTATAGCTCTTCTGTGTATTCTTGCCACCTGTTCTTAATATCTTCTGCTTCTCTTGGGTCCATACTGTCTCTGTCCTTCCTTGCGCCCATCTTTGCGTGGAATGTTCCCTTAGTTTCTCTGATTTTCTTGAAGAGATCTCTTGTCTCTCCCATTCTGTTATTTGCCTCTATTTCTTTGCCTTGATCACTGAATAAGGCTTTCTTGTCTCTCCTTGCTATTGTTTGGAACTCTGCTCTCAGATGGGTATATATCTTTCTTTCTCTCCTTTGCCTTTAGCTTCTCTCCTTTTCTCAGCTGTTTGTAAGGCCTCCTCAGACAACCATTTAGCCTTTTGCATTTCTTTTTCCTGGGGATGGTCTTGATCACTGCCACCTGTACAATGTCAGGGACCTCCATCATAGTTCTTCAGGTAGTCTATCATGTCTAATCCCAGAAATCTGTTTCTCACTTCCACTATATAATCGTAAGGGGTTTGATTAAGGTCATACCTGAATGATCCGGTGGTTTTCCCTACTTTTTTTTCAATTTAAGTCTGAATTTGGCAATAAGACATCCACGATCTGAACCACAGTCTGCTTCTGATCTTGTTTGTGCTGACTGTATAGAGCTTCTCCATCTTCAGCTGTAAAGAATATAATCAATCTGCTTTCGGTATTGACCATCTGGTAATGTCCATGTGTAGAGTCATTTCTTGTGTGGTAGAGGGTGTTTGCCATGACCAGTGCGTTCTTTCGGCCAAACTCTATTGGCCTCTTCCCTGCTTCATTTTGTACCCCCATGGCCAAACTTGCCTGTTACTCCAGGTATCTTTTGTCTCCTACTTATGTATTCCAGTCCCATGTAATGAAAAGGACATTCATTTTGGTATTAGTCCTAGAAGGTCTTACAGGTCTTTTTTTTTTTTTTTTAAATTAAGTCTTATTTTGAAAACCAAACCACTAAGAAAATATATCACAGTCTTGAAACAGCAAACAGACAATATTATCATTTCAAGTACTAAGTTGGTAAAAAGACAATGTCCTTATCAAAATGATAAGGGGCCAGAACTGGGGCAAGAACAACACATGTAGCAAAGGCCGTGGCAAAAGTGGTATTTGGTAATGGAGGGCAGTCCCTTTATCGCTCTAAAGGAGCCACAGTTCATCCCTGAATTGCTTACTTTTCCTCCCTTGAGTTTTTTGTTGCCAGGGGATTGTCTCAACAAAGCTCTGTTATTTTAGGGGGCAAAGTAAGCAACACTGGGTTTAGGCTTTCATTCTGTTTCATGAAAAACAGATTTTTCCAAAGCCTGTACTTCACAACCCTCTTATTTAAGTAGCTAATAGTTCCTCTTTCACTGTTCGTTCCTGAATATGAGCATATAATACTGTCAAAATCCTGTTTCCCTTCAAGATGGAGTGTCACTGTAAGACTGTCTTGTCCCTTGGCTGACTGTGCTGCAGGCAGCCTCAGGGCCCACCATGGCTGCCAGTGAGAGGGAACACTTGCTTCCCTTACCAGTGTGATATCACTTCTTACATTTTTGCAGGGTCCAGGCTGAATGATGTAATATGTGAGAATTTTAAGAAACACACATCCCACATCTTGATGGAGAAATAAGTACCTGCAGGGACCCTTTCAAAGTTTTTATCCAAACCACCTCTCCCAACTTTACATCTTAACATCATGCCCTTGTCTATAAAAGAAAAACAAGCAAAACAAACCCCCTAAAGCCCCCTGCCCCTTTCGACATTAGTGACTGCATGGATTTTATTAGTTTGTGGAAAATGTTGTAGTGATCCTTCTGGTAAACAGCAGGTGGGCAACAAATAGAAACACCTCTTTTCATACTCAACTAGACCACAAGCAGGTTACATGAACCTGCTGGCCTCTTGGTATCTGTGCAGTAGGAGAATCTGGTACCTTGAGGGCCCTGGTTTGGGACAAGGGAGACTCCTTATTGGCAGGAGAAGTACTTGCCACATGAAATTCAGGCTCACAACAACCTCCTGTGCTATCTGCGACCCAAATTTTAGCACCGTTTTTTTTTCCCGTTTCACTTTCTAGGATTGAAACACAAAGGAACCAGCGTCCAGAGGAAAGAAACACAGGCCTTAGACTTGCTATCATCCTTAATTTCCTCATTCCTTAACTCTCCTTAAAAGACCCAAATCCCCATTCCTCCTTTTAAATCGATTCCTGCCCTCAGCCCTGATGGCCACTAGCAGACAGCTATTTCCCCATGGATGAGAGCGACTCCTTCATCTTCCTGGTCATGGTTGGGATGAGGTTCATGTGGTCATCCACACACTTGGTCATGCAGGTCTCCAGCTGCCGCTTCACGTGAAGCTCCTTACTCCCTGCATCTATCAAATCTTTGGCCTTGTCATTGCAATACATAGTGCACCGGGCCAGGCGGTCCTGGAACTTCTCCAACTCGCTGGTCACCAGGGCCTGGGCTTGAGCCAGAGGTGCATGGCAGCGCTCAATGCACTGGTGCACTTGCTGCATGGACGCCTGGCTTTCCTCACAACAGGCGGCGCTGCACCGGAACATAAATCCCTGCATCTTCCGGATATTCCCCCTCTCCAGACTCTTCACCATGGAGTCCACCGCCTCCTGCACCCGGAGTTGCTGCTGCAGCTCCGCCATGGCGACCCGCGCTGTTCCCGGCTGCGCCGGCGCCCACATGGACTCCCGCGCACGGGCCCGCCCCCTCCCTTACAGGTCTTTATAGAACTTTTCAACTCCATTTCTTCAGTATCTGTGGTTGGGGCATAGACATGGATTACTATGATACTGAATGATTTGCCTTGGAAATGAACAGAGATTATTCTGCTGTTTTTGAGACTGCACCCAAGAATTGCATTTTGGACTCTTTTGTTGACTATGAGGGCTACTCCATTTCTTCTAAGGGGTTCTTGCCCACAGTAGTAGATACAGGCAGTCGTCAGAATTAAATTTGACCATTCCAGTCCATTTTAGTTCACTGATAACCAAAATGTCGATGTTCACTTTTGCCATCTCCTATTTGACCATTTCCAATTTACCTTGAATCATGAACCTAACATTCCAGGTTCCTATGCAGTATTGTTCTTAGCTTTGGTTACATTGGTATTGCAGAAGTCTGTTAGAAATAGCAAAAGACTTTAAAACATAATAGGATCATAGGCAACTGAAACAATTATTTAACCAAAGTCATAAAGAAAGGAAAACAAATATACATCAAATGATGGTCCAGAAACACAGATTGTTATCAAAAAGGATCTCTTCTAACAGAGAAATCAAATTCCAGTCCTGCAGTAGCTCACATTACAAAATCCATTAAATTAACTTGAATCTAAATTTAGTTAATCCTGACTCTGCGAAAAACCTTTTCCTCAGGGTTTCTTTTCACAATTTCCTATCACTTTCTGTATCCAGCCTGCTTTTCATTTTCCTTCCAAAGAAAATCAACCAACTCATTTTTTTCTTTCTTCCCCAATAAAATGTAATTCCATTTCTCATAACTTCTTTACTGAAAACACATTCTATTTTTTACTGTGTACTGCAACATTACTGTATTATTCTCCATAGCTTTAATTCGATGTTTAAATTAGAGTCCTCAACTCTTAAAACCTTAATTTTTAGCAAAGCTAAGAAGTAAGCAATTATGAACTATCTTTACATTGGCATTCTATAGACTGGTGAAAATAAACACCAGTGATAATCTCTAAAATCATGTGACTTCTTACAGAGAACATCTCAGGATAACATCAAACATTTTCATTAATAGTCAGAAATACTTCTAGGTTTTTGGATTAATAACTGATATCTTGGTCTATTTCATCTATTTAATAAACTTTCCATCACTTATAATAACGCAGCTCTAGAACTTTAAGTTACCAAATATCTAGAAATATTTTAAGTAGACATTTCTAAAACATAACTACTTTAAAGATTTTATCTCAAAGTTCTTATTTCATTTGCATCTAAAGTTTCATCATGTTGAGTTATGTTTCTCGCAAAACAGTTAGGTCTTATTAATTAAACGTAGGTACATTAAACTTAAAATGTTATATTAATTAGATCAACAAACTTAAAAAAATTAAACAAAATTAATTCCTGATTAATATCAGGAATCAATTTAATATTGACAATTTCCCAGTTCATGTGAGCCTGAAAAGTCATCTTGAAAGGTCTATTTTAGATGTTAAGCACTTTTTACTAACATTAAATAGAACTCTTCATAAATTTAGACAGTACTGTTTAGAAGCAGAAAGTAAAACTGAAAGTCAGTCATGTCCAAGTCTGAATTCTCCAGGCCAGAATACTGAAGTGGGTAGCCTTTCCCTTCTCTAGGCAATCTTCCCAACCCAGGGATCAAACCCAGGTTTACTGTATTGCAGGCAGATTCTTTACCATCTGAGCTACCAGGGAAGCCCAAGAATACTGCAGTATGTAGCTAACCCCTTCTTTTAGAGTTACCTCAGATTTATAAAGTGCACACAGACATACCCAGGCAAACTAGAGATTCCATGACTTTACTAAAACATCAGTTATGAACCAGGTATTGCAAAATAAACTTAGTTTACAAAACAGAATACATTAAAGTTGCTTGCTCAAATAACTAAGGTTTACTATCTGATGATGAAGATGGAGGACTGATGCTGAAGCTGAAACTCCAATCCTTTGGCCATCTGATGCAAAGAATGACTCTTCTGAAAGGACCCTGATGCTGGGAAAGATTGAAGGCGAGAAGAGAAGGGGACAACAGAAGATGAGTTAGTTGAATGGCTTCACCAACTCAATGGACATGAGTTTGGGTTAACTCTGGGAGTTGGTGATGGACAGGGAGGCCTCGCGTGCTGTGGTCCACAGGGTTGCAAAGAGTCGAACACAACTGAGCAATTGAACTGAACTGAACTGAATTGGACAGGGTAAGGTAGCCAATTCAAGGGAAAACAATGGGCTAGGCTTCCCCTTAACAACTCAGTACCATTTTACTCAGTGTTTTAGTAAGCAAAGTCTTCCCAGTCTCTATATGAGGCTAACCACCTAGCATCCAAACTCAGTTTTCCCAGTGCCTTTATGCTAAGGGGACACTACTCAAGCAGCACACTGGCAGTCCTTCAACACAGATTAATCCACTGAGTATTAAAAGTGAGCAACCTAGATACATCTTATTGAAACAAGTTTCAAGATAACATTTTCCCTCCACCAAATAAAACTTAGGATTATCTACAATACAGGAGATCTGAGAACCAGGAAAGACTCACTCAAATCTATCCAGACTCCCTGAGGAGGGGGATGGGCACAACCCTGAGGAGGTGGTTGGGTACAAGGGGGATATACTGGTACCAAGGCTCTGGTTTCTCATAGAGTTCAGGCAGAAGACAGAAATCTGTTCTGGGTCCCTTCATGATGGCAGCCAAAACTGTCAACCTAAAGAAAATAGTCACAACCTAAAAGTTGAGTTATATTTGGTAGGAATTTATAAAAAGCATCTCAAGTGACCCTGAGGGAACTGTTTCCAAGAAGCAGTTTATATAGAAGTCTGCAGCAAGATGAAGGTAGTCTGAACATCAAAAGCTTATTGTTGAAGGGCATAGCCCAGATGGCAGCAAAGGAAGACACATAAGACTCCATGTCTCCCCATGCCTAGGATGCCTTCCAGTCACTGGTCAGGGACCTCCTGAGGACAGGATGATGGGAGGAGCCCCAGAGAAAACCAGGTACCAGACAGAGGGGTGTGGAGAAATCGCAAGGCCTGGAGACCATCAACTGAGGGTCTGCTGTAGGAGGAGAGCTATTTGGAAGCCATTGTGCTAGGAATAGCAGTACTTGCTCCATCAGGAAAGGAAGGGATCTCTGAGGAAACAGGAAGATCCACTGGGGAACCCCCTGGGGTTCTGCCTCCACTTGATCCTGGGGACCCTTCTGGGTCCCAAGGGCCTGGACCTCTGAGGCCTCTCCTCCCTCTGATGGAGACTTCTTCCCTCTGGGGCACCCTACACTCTTCAGGGATCCCACCATCTGAGTAGAGCCTGTGAATGAGAGAGGGAAGGAAAGAAAAAGGATGGCTGGGCTTTGGGAGGCACCTGAAGGCTTCATGGAATAAAGCACTGTCTATTGTCCCCTTCCTATCCCCACTCAGCTTTGGGGAACCTCCTAAGGTGCTCAGGCCAAGCCCTTGCCCTTCACCTTCAGGACCACTTCCACCTTTGGGGCCCCCTCCACCCTCCAAAGCGCCCCTCCAGGACCCTCTCCAGGGGGACCTTCTCTCCAGGGTTCCCCTCTATTCCTCCCTCCAGGTTAAGGCCTCTGCCACCCTGGGGCCCCCTTCTACCCTCCAGGGTCCCCCTCCACTATCTTTTCTCCTCTTCCCTCCAAAGACCCTGTCCTACATGTGCCCCCTTCCATGGGCTCTGTCTGATCTCTGGACTTGGCTCTCTGCCATTCAGGAGCCCCCTCTACCTTTCAGTTCTCTCCTCCTTCCAAGGGCCCCCTCCACCCTTCAGTACCCTCCCCACCCTACTCTGGCCCCAGAGTCACTTCTGAGGACACCTTCATCCCACAGAGGTCCTGCAGGTACAGAAGGGAGAGGAGATAGAGCAAGGCTGCCCAGGGAGGAGTTCCTCCAGATGTGAAGGAGAGCAGAATACTGCTGGTGTTCCCCCATCCAGGACCTGGGGAGCCTCCTGGGGGCCTGGCCATATTCTCATACCCCAAAGCCAGAGGCACTGCAGATGCCCTCTTGGTGGGTGGGGCGTGGACCCCTACCCCACACCAGGATCCTCTCTGAAGGCTTGGATACTGAGTCAGAACCCCACTCTCAAGTAAACACCTGCACCATCTAAGCCATCCCCATCCAAGCCTCTCTTCACAGCCTAAGTTTTATCTGCCTTTTGGTGTTTTGGGTTTTTTTCAGTGTTTTTACTATTTACTAGTGGAGTTCAATTTTACGTTACAGTAGTTGTTTCATGCATGTTATTTTTTTCTACTATTTGTTAGTTTTCTAGAATTATTCTATTATTTTTTACTCTTCATTATGATTCTGCTCCCTCATTTATATATATATATGTTTTGTTTTGTTTTTCCTTCTCTCTCTTGCTATTGAGTCTGGCTTTACCCTTCAGGAATTGTTATCTTTTATTCTTTGTAAGTTATTCTACTTTTTCTTTTTCCTATCTGTTTATTTCTCTCTCTCTTTTTTTTGGGGGGGGGGGGGTTCTGTACCCTACAGCTTGCAGAAACCAGCTTCAAAGGTCAGAGACCAGATCTGAGCCCCCGAGTCATGAGTGCTAAGTCTGAAATTCTGGAATAACAGAACCTCAGGCCCCAAGGATATTAATCAGAGTGACATCTCCCATAGGTACACATTTCAACACCAAGACCCAACTCTAACCAGTGGTCCACAAACTCTACTGCTGGTAACCTCAGGCCAAACAACTAGTGAGACAGGAACACAGTACCACCCATCCAAAAACTAAAGTTACAGATGAAACAGCAAGACAAAAAACCACAAGACCAAATAAATGAAGAAGAAATAGGCAATGTATTTGAAAAACAATTTAGAATAATGGTAATAAAGAAGTTTCAACAGATCAAAAATAGAATGGAAAGAAAATAATAAACATCTAATATATTTAACAAAGTTAAATTAAGAAATAACGAACAAACACAGTCACTAAAATTAAAAATACTCTAGAAAAAAATCAGTAACAGAAAAACTGAGGCAGAAGAATGGATAAGTGAGCTGGAAGACAGAATGACAGAAGTAACTGCCAAGGAGCAGAATAAAGAAAAAAGAATGATAAGAATCGAGAACAGTCTCAGAGACCTCTGGGATAACATTAAATGGGCTAACATTCAAATTACAGGAGTCCATGTAAACAAAAGCCTATAACGCCTTTTCAAAATCCAGATGCCTATCAGAATTATTTTAGAATGTTTCAAAAATACAGATGGCCAGGCATTGCTTTTTTTCCCCCAAAGCTCCAGATGTGTTTCTAATGAGCAATCATGTTTAAAAACAGGACTATATGATGATCCTTCACTTTATCTAGTTGTCTCACTTTTTTTCCAATACAAAACATTCACTTCAGTTTAGATATTTTCTTACTGTACCTGACTTATAAACTGCTGACATCACTACTTTGTGGCCATGATAGTATAACAAGGGTAACTGGAACAAACTTACTAGGATAGTCAATCTGCTGAGAACATCACTAAGGACTAAGGGACAGGTAGAAATATACAGCATGGACACTCTGGACAAGGGTGTTCACATTCTGGGCAGGCAGTAGCAGAAGGGTGAGAGATTTCATCATGCTACTCAAAACAGCACATGACTTTAACTGTTTATTTCTATGTATTTCCCAGTTAATACTGCTGGATCACATGATAGGGAGAGATGGTTAACTGGGACCAGAGAAGCAAAACCAGGGATAAGGGAGACCTACTATTTGTAACAGGCAAAAACCTGGAAATAACTGAATATCCATCAAAGAATGAATGAATAAACAAACCACATTTGGCTTTTCACAGGAGGTAGAATAATAACTCAGCCACAGACAGGAATAAAACACTGACAGATGATACACATGAATAAACTTTGAAAACCTTGTAATGACTGAAAGATATCAGAAACAAAAGACCACATGTTGTATGTTTTAAGCGATAGGCAGAGAATGGTCCCAGGTAGTAATTCCTGGGGTTTTTTGGTTAGAGATGATGACAATACCCAAAATCAGATAATAGTATAATCACGCATCTTGAATGTACAAATAACACTGCACGGTACAGTTTTAAACTATTACAGCAGCAAATTATATAGTATGTGACTTTTACCTCAATAATTTTTAAAACATACAGCTAAGAAAGAAAAAAAAAAACACAGGAATTAAACAGCATACAATAAGTAACAGGAACTTTATACAAAAAGAGAGTCAAAGAAGAAATATCAAAATGAGACAATGACAGCAAATAAAGGAGCAGGCATTCTTAAGTTGGAAGTAAATGTGAACGGCACATATATTCCAAATAAATGTCACAGATGCTAGGCTGGATTTGCTAAAGAGCAAACTACAGCCTGTCTTTTAAAAGACACACACTGGATCCAAGCAAATGGCTGGGAAGGGCAAAGCTATGCAAACAGAAACTATGTACGAAGTGACTATATTAATTCCAAGCAAAATAAATAAATATAAAGACAAAGAGGTAGCTTTCATGATAAAATGATCAATACTCACAAAAATCTAACTGTTCTGAATGTATATGCAAGTCCTAAAATATGCGATGCCAAAGCAACCAAAGCTGACTTTTTAAAAATAGTCTTAAAAGGGGGTAAGGATGGGAAGGAGATGGGAAATAATTCCTTAAGATGTAAACTCAGAAGAGCCATTACTAGGTATGAAATCTGTACTCCTGTGCACCCACTAACACAGTATTTAAGGTGCATTTTTAAAATTAAATGCCCTTGTTAAGAATAAAATGGGGGGCAGATGTAGGATCATAAAACAACCCTAAGTTTTTAATATAAATCCAAGATGACCATTAAATATTCCTGAGTACCTTTTCCAAAACTCTTGTCAGAGAATTATTTAAACTGACCAGTGAGTACTCATTTAAAAAGTGCAAGGTACGAAACTATGCTAAGTATTACTACAAAATAAGACCAAAGAGGAACAGAATAAACTATTTAGAATAAACTATCTTTTGTTTTCAAGAGCTAAAATCTTAAATTTAA